>CATIWM010445810.1:0-57053 GCA_949671775.1 Mallotus repandus
TTGTTTGCCTATCCATCTCATTATCTACTCGGTTAATATAATATTTACATCAATTCCCTGTGGATCGACACCCTACTTGCTCTATACTAAGTCCTTAGAGACTAGGGTTATATAAATACAATTCTACCCGCTTCAACCACAAGCTAATGAAGCTGTAGAAGCCGTGAACAAGAATGTGAAGAGGATATTGGCTAAGACACTGGAGAATTATAAAGATTGGGCCTATTACCTGCAATTCGCACTATGGGGATATAAAACCATCACTAGAACTCCAACCGGAGCTACTTCATATTCTCTCGTGTATGGTTGTGAAGTGGTATTGCTAGTGGAGGTGGAAATCCAGTCACCAAGGGTTCTTTTAGAGTCTAAAATTTCTGAGTATCAATGGGTAGAGAGTCACCTCGCACAACTGACTTTGCTAGATGAGAAAAGCTATTCTCTAAGGTTGCTGCTATCGTATCTGACTTAGAATTGAATGAATTCAGAGAGCCCATTAACCTAGACAAGCTGAAGAAATATTTTCTATAAAGTCTTGCTAGGGAGAAAACCTTATAAGAGGCTGACTAGGCAAAAGTTAGAGACTTGAAAAATGAAAAAATTAAAAAGTCCTACTGGATTGAAAACCTCAAAAGAGGTAGTTCAGGCCAAAATCAAGGACCCAAAAAAGGGAAGAGAGAGGAAAAACAGTTGGATGGAAAATTTGCAAGGGCAAACCAACTGACAACAGGAGATATGTAAGAAGCAAAAATGTAAAGTTGCTTGGTGTTTAGATTAAATGGAATGGATTGCCTTCATTATTGTTGAATGTTGCATTAAATGCTTATTACACATTGTTTAACTAAAAAGGAAATTCCATTAAATAAAAAAGCGATAAAGATTAAATTACATAAGCTAATTCTGTCTTCTTCTCTTTTGAACCCCTTGGGCACTCGATGCCTGTAACACCCTTGTCCTTCTATTAATAACAAATTCATCCATTTTGGTTTGTTGTAATTGAACCCATGTCTTATATTGGTCATTAGTTGACTGATCTCCGTTGTAGTTAATATACCTCTGAATGGTGCTCCGAAGCCATCTTGCAGCCAAGTTATCTGGAAAATTCTGAGTGAGAGGTCCTAGCTCAAACTCATATACTAACTTAGGGATTAATTGCTACTGTCCATACTGCCTGCAAAGCCGAGCCGGATTCTAAACAGTAGCAAAATGAAGGCCAGCTACAGGAACACAGTAAGTGTAAGACTGGATGGTCACATTCTGCAACCTCTACCATGGGTATATCCATTGGATAAGAGTATCTAGAAAAGTAGATAACCAACTCCGAACATCTGCTGGAATAGGATGGAGTCTTCGAGTTCGACAATGTTTTGCTTTATAATGTGTGATATCTCTGGGAGGTTCGAGTAGCCTCAGTTTTTCTTAAAACCATGCCTATACAGATTATAAATGCAGAGAGTAAAGAATTATAGAAGAAAGGGGCAGTAAATTGAGAATGGAAAGAAAATAAACCTCCAGTAATAGAGGGCTCCCATTGAAGCACCTAGTCTTAGCAAAGATGTCCAACTCGATGATTGTTTCAGCTAGTATAAGAGGAAAAGGGTTCAGGCCTACTTCCACTTGCTCTAGGATATGCAGAATCTTAGAATCACCATTACTAGAAGTGGAAACAAACATAAACTAAGAATATATGCAAAAGGCCAATATCCAAGGCCAATACACTTCCTTATTATCCACTGCCACTATCACTTCTAAAAGAGAGTCTATTAGGATCTTAGTGTTAAAGATGTGACAAAGTGAAGACTGAGGTGAAAATTTGAACATTTAGGCCATTTGATATTGCATAGAATGCAAATCCGGAGTTACAACCAAAGGAATTGCAATTTGACAAGCAGAATCTGTTTGAGAACCAAAGATAGCCTCAAACACCTCTGGCAGGGGACATAGCTCCACATTTTTAAACCTAAAGACATATTTCTAGGGATCCCAAAATTGAGCAAAAACATGAAGAAATGAGAAATTGATCTTCCTAGCATGTAAAGATCAGAAGATAAATAGATGAAATGGCTCTAATTTAGACCATTATTCACCATCCAAGCTTTTTTAGAATTTTCTACATTTGTTTCAAGCTTCTCTTGGTCATTTTGGGAGGTTTGGAGTGTGTTTAAGAGAAAGAAAGGAGAGAAAATGGCGGAGTTGGAGTTTGGGATTTTTTTTAGAAGAGACTAAGGATTTTAAAAGCTTCTGTAGAGCCATCGATGAAGCGATAGCCTCTTTAAAGAGGCGCAACCTCATAGCTAAGAGGCGATCACCTTTTGAGTAGACATTGAAGAGGCGACACCCGTTTCAAAAAGATGATCACTTCTCCGCTAGAGAATAGGGGGAATTTTTGTGAAAATGGCATAGTTTTAATTGTAAATGTAGGATTTCGGCTGTATGATAGTTCATGTAATCAGAAACATCAAATTTCTCTGAAACTGAGAGTTATTGAATTTTGAACTATTTTATTTGAATAAATAAATAGAAAAGAAAAAAAATTCCTAAAACTTCAGAGTTAGCAATGTATTATTCTAAAAAATCAGAGAACTTCTAATCTAGGAAGCATCTGAATTTGTGCTCTCAGAGTCCACGCCTGCTTCGGCATCACCTCCCTCCTCGGCATCCTCATCCTCTTCCTCATTAATCTGGAGCACCTCGATTTAACGCTCGAGAGCGGCAATCCTCGCCCGGCTCGCCTCATCCTGATCCTGGTCAAGAAAACACAAGGTGAGTAATTCATGCAAGCATGCATACACATAGGAATAAGAAGAATATTTACCCTCTATTATTGCATGATGCCCAACATGTAATCCCTCTGGGCCTCATTCAATCGATACATGTACTGGCCTTGCTCTAAAGGAATCTGCATATTTGATAAGCTAATCAATACTAATAAAAGTTTTGAGAATGATTGAGAAAATAGGACTAAAGAAAAAAATTACATGAGTGGCACCAGTCGGGATGCAAGTAAGTGTCAGATCCTCATCTAGAGTTAAGAACTAGCGTGATAACTCTTCTGGAGGGACCCAACTTCGAACTAAGGAATCCAAAGTGTGCACAAGATTGTTGGCCACTATGTCAGAGACAGATATAGAGGGAGGTCTAGGCTGCTATGCTCCAGTCAAGGTGCCCTCTCCACCTTACCTTGATTTGTGCAAGGCCTTTGTGAAAGTCTCTCTTGAACTAGGGGTCTAACACGCGGGGCAGGTCCAGTGGCCATAGCCTGAGAACAAGGGGGCCATATCAGAACATGATAATTCAAGGAATGCGATCAAAGAGTCAAACATATACCTGAGAGGTAGAGCTGATGTCCAAGGGGACTTGCTGCAAGAGGTGGGTCTGGACAAAATATAGATACTGGCTTTTCACCCGCACAGTATGATCAGTAGCCGGCTCTTCAATGATAGCCCAATCAAGCTCCTCACCCTCCAGCTCATGCATCCAAAAAAGGTACATAGGAGAAGACTTGGGAACCCATCGTGCTTGGGGCCCACCATTCTAATTGTACACTCTATCGCCGAGATACCACACTTGACAACAAGGGCCCCGAAGCAGAAATCTTCATAGGGATAGCGTCCTAGAGCGAACCATCTCAAGATTCCACCGATTCTTTAGTCCCCACGGATCATTCCGTACCTATAAAAGTATAATTAGTAAGTGAATAGAATAAAAAGAATACTAAAAAAGAATTTTTATTTTTTTAGGTACCGCTTTAGGAGTCAAGGAGTTCAGGCACTCCTGATGAACGTACACTCAAGCCAGATGCCTTTTCAGTACACGGCTGGCCCCCCACCTCCCTATGGCTGGCAGATGATATGCTGCACGGGATATCCCGATAATCAGCTCCAACTCTAATCCCTAAATCTGCAAAAGAGAATTGTCAGTAAATGATGACAAGATTTGCAAAATAAATTATAAAGGGAAAGGAAGTACCAGAGTAGCATGCCATAACCTGCAAAATCTCTTCGCTCCACACACTACCTCGTCCATGCTCCTGTAGAGGTATGCTAGAGCACAGCTGCCCCAGTCATAGGTGGCCATTAAATCCAAATCCAGACCAGCATAAAGAACATTACATCTAGGGAACTAGTTGTGTCAGTAAAGAGTATGGTGCCAAGGAGGCAAATCAAGAAAGCCCGCACCATCTGGTGAATCTCCCAAGGGCTGGTCATCGCTGTAGCTCTCTCTTGGGTGTAGAAATTTTGGATCGAATCTAGCTTAATCGTGTGAGTCCCCTTCATGTTGGGAATCACACCGAGGAGACGCTTGATGCAGGAAACTGTCTCTGGGTTCATCTGATGCAGGCTCATATTAAAGGGAACGGGGTTCCTGGCATATGCAATCTCGGTGATAGCAGCAAAAGAAATCAGGACCAGAGTCAACTCTCTAAATGGGAGATCGAAAGTGTGAGTCATGTCTAGCCATCTCTCCATCACGGCGTGAGAGGCTGATAATCTGTATTCCCTTGCTCCTCTGGCAGAGAAAGAACGAAATCCTAGAATCCAGTGTCTTGGATCCTGTCCCGCTGGTCGTCTATGAGCTCATTGTAAAAGACTCGAGCTCTATGAAAGTTCCCGGCACCCTTGAATATGTGCGCGTCATACTGTAAGAAAGAACTAGGGAGTAGAATCAGTATTATATAGTTTAAATATTCCTGGGTGTTAGTGATAAGTCAAAAATCAAAAAATAAAAATAGAAAAAACCTTTTCTAGTCAAGAGGCGACGCCTCTTTGTCAAAGGATGATGCCTTTTGGCCAAGAGGCGACGCGTCCTTTTTGATAAAGGATGCGATCGCTTCTTCACTAAGAGACGTTGTCTCCTTGAGGAGACGATCGCCTCCTCGAAGTGGCAATGCCTCTTTTGCTCGAAGACTAGCGTGCTCTTTGTAATTTTTTCTTAATTTTCATAAATATTCGCCTAATTTGATCCTATTTCTAATCCTAATTGATAAATAAACATAAATGCGATCTGACCCTTTATAATTTATAGGAAAAAATGAGGAATTTTGAATACTAACCTCTCCCGAAGCTAAAGAACAAATATGATTCTTCAAATCTGCCAAAATAGGGATTGTGTCACCTTCGTGAGTCCATGGCTATGCGGAGGAGTAAGGATAGAAGAAATAATGTCCCAAGGAGGCAGAGGTGGCGTTCTCTCATTGGCCATGTTTGAGAATAAGAAAACGTGGGGGAGAAGGAAGAAGAAGAAAAGAGAAAGAAAAAGAAAAGAAAAAGAAAAAGGGAAAAGGTTTTATATAATGGAAGAGAGGCGAGCCTTCTAGGATAGGCCCATAAATGCAAAAGAAAAGGGAAAGGAAAAGAAGGGCAAAGAAGCCCACAACGGCCCATCAGGTGGGTGGGAATCCCCAGGGGAAACAAAAAAAAAGTGGAGAATTGCTTATTCTGTGTCTCGGGTGTATCCTGAAAGCAACTTTGAACGATTGAAGGTATTCTGATCAAAGTGTTAGTGAAGAAGCGTTCGATTGAGTTTGAATCCCCGAAGTGCATCTTCTTCTTTTTAATGAGTGAAGATTGGGCTAGGAAAACTCAAGAATCACAACAATTATTAATGAGTGGCTGATCGGGCCAGGAAAACCCGAGGAACACGATCACGTTTCCATCTTTTGTTTTTACTGGGTGACATCTTAGGGTTCACCCCCTCTCAGCTATACTGAGTGAAGATCGGGGTAGGAAAACCTGATATTCATGTCAAACTATAATGAGTAACTGATCAGGCTAGGAAAACCTGAGGAACATGGTTACATTTTCATCTTTATTCACTAGGTGATATCACGGGCCAGGAAAACTCGGGGTTCACCCCTCAACTATAATGAGTGGCTGATCGGGCTAGAAAAATTCAAGGATCACAGTCACATTTTAAGAGACTGCAGTGAGTCTAAAATTCAACCTCTCGGGTTTGAGTTCCTGAGACTAACGGCCTAAGCAAAGCTCGAAGGTCAGATGTGTCACTTTCACTATTTACTGCTTTCATTGCATATTGCTTTTTTGAAAAATTGATTTTTCAAATTCTAGTTTTTGAAAAACCAAGGGGGCAAACTGTGGACATAGGTTTGATCGACCCGCAATGAAGGCCCAATGATGAGCAAGTCAAAATTTTAAATGTAAGAGGACTCAAAGCCTTCTTTAAAACGGACCCCAAAGCCTAAACCTAGTCCAAAACCCATAACCCAAAGCTTAAACACCTAAGCCCAAGTGCATTAGCCCAGGCCCAGGTTAAGCCTGGTAAAGAGGCCGTCGCCTCTTCCCTAAAGGCGATGCCCTTTCAACCTAGGCTCGAAGAGGCGACGCCTCTTCAGTAGCCGACCTAACTTTATAATAAATGCATTTTAATGCATTTGGCCCCATACACCAAAAGTGGACCCACAATTCTCCAACCTGCAAATTTGTGCATGAAAAAATAACTTTCAAGGCAGAATGGGATGGAGAAGATAAGGGGGAATGATAAAAAACCATGAGGAGGATCCTAGTGACACCATTTTTGGGATTTTGGGAAGAGAAGAAAAGAGAGGCCTAAATAGAAGAGTTGAGGGTTTGTGAAAGGAGGTTAGAGAGAAAAAAGAAAAGAGAGGGGAAAACACAAAAAAGAAGGGAAGAAGCACATCTTGAGAGAAGAAAAAAGAAACAGGAGTAAAAAGAAAGGGGTGAAAAAGAAGAGTTTGATTAAGGAAAGTTGATTTTCTTGAAGGAAAAGGAGTTCCTCTTGCATTCAAAGTAGAAAAAATCCACAAACCAAGCTTTGAGGGCTCAGTTAGGAGTATCAAACATGGTTCATTCAATAAGAATTACTATTTTTAAGCTTTTCAAGTCCTAGTTTTTTCAGAAAAATTCAATTTCTCGGTCTTTATTACATATTTTGGGTTTTTGATGTGTTATATGGCATATGAAAGCATGCTTATGTGAGATATTGATGTATTAGAAATAGATTTACGTGTAGCTTGCATGAAATTGGATTTACTTAGAATTCAAATAACATGTAAATCGTAGTGTTCTTGGCCAGAGGCAACGTCTCTTCAAAGAGACGTCGCCCCTTTTCGAGGAGGCGATCGCCCTTTAAATAGGGATCCAAGGGGCAACGCCTCTTCCCAGGAGACGGTCGTCCCTTGACCCGAGTCCAACATGATTATGATTCGTCTTTAGTATCCTTTCGGTATATATTTGGTATCCGATACAAACATGCTGCCTAATATCTTTAGTAATGCATGTGATTATTATACTTACATGTTTGTTTGAATGAGTAAACCATGTTTAAATGAATATTCATACCTACTTCATGCAAATTTATTTATTTATTTCTATATAAAAACTGTTGATTAAATTATAAAATTGGAAGCGTTTGCAATCCACCCGATAATAAGGAAATAATCAAATAATCAAAGGTAATAAAATACAAAACACACACGGAGGACGACCGCAAGGTTGGGTGGGCATTCAAAAGTCCATACCCAGTTTTCGAACTCGATCTCTGATGATGGCTTCTAAGTACCTCCGTGTAATCTAGTTGTTGTAAAGTGTGTCCCGGTTTTTATCCGACTGGCGACTCCATCTCCAACATGGGCCCCAAGTCCATCTTGTATTTCCTAGCAAGCCTTGAACTTGCACAATGCCGTGGTCGCCAACACTTGGGCGCGCGCTAAACCTTGCCGCCTTAAATTAAATAAATATTCTATGGGCCCAAAAATTTTAAAATTTTAAAAAATGAAAAATTTCTATAGATTTAGAATTTTCTAAAAGAGTTAAGAATTTATAATCAATTGATATAGATTTAAAAATAATTTATCGATTCTCTTTATTTGTTGAATTAATTTTATTAGTTAATCATATGTACATATAAATTATGAAAAAATAAGAAAAATTAATTATTATATAAAAATAATAATTAATTATGAAAAAGTCTTCACTCATTATTATATAAAAATAAGATAATTTAGTCATTTATTAATAAAAGTAAAAATAAATAAATTAAAATATAAATTTAATTTGATAGAAAGTCTATTTCTTATTTTAATTAAATTAACATCTATTTGATCTCTAATAACAATTAAATTAACTAAAATATAATTCTAATTTAAATTAACTAAAATATAATTCTAATTTAATTGAAAATATGTTTTCTATCTCTAATAAAAATTCTAATTTAATTGAAAGTATATCTACTCTAATTCGGTTAACTTTTATTATATCTCAAATAAAAATATAATTGTAACATAATTGAAAGTATATTTTTTATTTTATTTAGGTTAACTTCTATTTTATCTCTAACAAATTGAATTAAATTAAATTAACTAAAATGTAATTCTAATTAAGTATATTTCCTATTCTAATTAGGTTAACTTCTATTTTATCTCTAACAAAAATAAAATTAATTAACATAATTAAAATAGAAAACACACTTTCAATTAACTTATATGTTAATTTCTATTTTATCTCTACCAAAATTGAATTAATTAAAATTTTAGTGATAATTCTGTTAAAAATATATATTTTTCTATTTTAATTGGGTCTACTTATATCTTAGCTAATATAAATCAAATTGGATAGCATAATTTTGTAAGTCTTATTATATTAAATTTAATAAGCAAATAATTAAAATAATAAATAATAAATTTTATGAAAATAGGAAAGTATATAATTTATTTTAAAAGTATATATTTTTATAAATTAAAAATTAATAAATAAAAAATAGAGCATATAATGTTTGAAAGTATATTTTCTATAAGAAAAGTAGTATAATTATCATTTTTAGATATTTTTATAAAATTTAACAAAAAAGAGTTAAAATTAAATTAATCAATAATTTAATTATTAGTTGAACATACAAAAATTACATCAAATTAATTTTTGTGTAAATAAAAGTACCAATATTAAAATATTGAAAAAATAAAATGTCATAGCTCAGATACAAAAAATTCACTAAAATTATAATAAATTATAAGTTCAATAGAGTTGTAATATTTAAATTGTTATACAAAGAAATATAACTTTTATTTTTTAAAATTTTTTATTAACAAACAACTAAGGATTTTTATTATCTTATGATTAATTATGACCATGATATATTTTTTTTATATGAAATCAATTCTAGAGTTGAGAAAAATTAAGAAATATTGAAGTAATATCATTTAATTATTTAAATAAAATATTTATATAAATTGTAATGAATTATAACAAAGTGAAAATAAAATGAAACAAGTGTGAAAATAGTTACCTTTGTCTTCTTCCGGAGCGAATAGAATAAATTCCTTGTACTTGGTCTGCCACTATAGTGGCAATACAGAAGTGCAAGTTTCTTAATCCCTTTTGGATTTCTATAATAACTTCCTTGGAGCAGGAGAGTGGATCGACACCATAAAGTGGAATGATGTCGATGTCCAAGCAAGGAGGGGGGAATGAAAGGTTTAAAGCCAATCTAGGGGTTGCATAAGAATGGCAAATACAACTCAAAAGAGAGAGGGGTGCTAGGGAGGCCACTATCCTGTCTGGATGCGTACTTGCCACCCAAAATGAAAAGCTTAGGACAGGTGGCTTTGTAGAAAATCTATTGGTGGATCAGATATAGAAACTGAACAAAGTAGTGAAGCCACGTAGGCCTATCAATGACACTCAAATAAAGACAACTTTTGTTTATCCCTACTCTTCATCCTAGTAAAAAGGAAATAAGTTCCTCGTGTGTCCAAGAATATTCACATGAAATCAAGGAGCCTCTAATGTCAGCAAGGGAAGAAATGCTAGGAAATGATGATTGGTCATTCAATTCAGGAAAATATGCTAAAAGCCAAGATTGGAGAAACCAAGTACCACCGCTCAGATAGTGAAAGGGCACGTTGGTCACACTTTTCCTCAAATTGGAATACAAACTACCAAAAAAGATACATCCCAAAGCAAATTGTTCCCCATTAGCTAAAGCCTTGGCTAAGGGTATATACTCAACACTAGTCTAGCTGAGGCAGGATAAAAAATATATTAGCATATCAAGACCTAAAGAAAATCTATATGTTCTTCAATAGAAGGTGGCTCAGAAGATGACATATGATAAGAAATCACTTTAGGAAGGTATTATATGTCCTAGGGGAAATATCAATCTCTATGTATTGAGACTTATCAATCAAGCATACTACATCATCTCCTAAAATGGGAAGACCAGTTATCACAAAAACATCTGGTAAAGTAATAGACATATGCCCAAAGGGAAAGAGAAAAC
This sequence comes from Mallotus repandus, assembly GCA_949671775.1. Lineage (NCBI taxonomy): Eukaryota > Viridiplantae > Streptophyta > Magnoliopsida > Malpighiales > Euphorbiaceae > Mallotus > Mallotus repandus. The sequence goes on from CATIWM010445810.1 coordinate 10,252, forward strand.
AATTGCAGGGAGTGCAGCAGAAATGAGTGAAGATTGGTTGGAGATAGGCTTCTATGTCATTTGAATAAGCTCTGAGAGGCCAAGTTTATCCCATAAGAAGTTGTAAGTGGGACTAAGCCTTTCTACCCATCTGTTCCCGTCTTTGGAGTGTCTTACCCAAAACTTGAGATAAGTTAGTACAACTTTGTTGTCCTTTAAGAAGATAAGATCATTTGTTGAAGAGCCAAGATAAGGAAGTGGAGGTCCTTCTTTGAGGATAGGGTATGATGGCTAAAGCAACAAAGTAAGAGGGCTACTGACCTTGCTTCTATATGAAAAATACTTGAAATCCACAAATCAGGTTAGAAATGAAAGGTAAGGTAAAGATTAAATGAGTAACTGGAGCAAAAGAATACTTACTTGACATTAACGAAGTTAGGGCAAGGATCCATCTTTATGTCCTTAAAAAATTTGAGTTTCATTTCTTATAAAGATAGAGATGAGAAAGGTGCTTAAATGATTGAATGAAATAAAACTAAGATATACCTCAATCTCATCCAGGTCATCATCAGAAAGAATAGGTGTATCAAGAGGAGGTGTAAATCATAAAGCTATTAAGTAGTTATAATAAGTATCCTAGGTAGGTAAGGATTTGATCAAGTGATCTAAACAAAATAATAAAGGGCATGAAGAAATAAATAGTACATATTCTGTTGTGAAGTCCAAGCAGTAGTGTTTAAGGCCAAAGGAGTAGAAGAGAACCTATGGATAGTGGGTTCATTCTCATTGAAAATAAACAAAAAATCATAAGAAAGTGTAATAAGTTTACAAAATTAAAATCCCTAAGATGCACAACAAATTGAAAGCAAATGTGCAATCATATAATTCCCAAGCAAGAAAAACACAAAATAAAGGCTAAATAAATAAATAATTTTGCCATAAAGTAAAATGTGCCTAGGAGTATAATGATGCCATAAAAATAAGCATTATTTTGTCAATTTATTGTTAAAATAAATAAATTTGCTTTATAATGACAAGTTTATGTGGAAATGGGTGGTTGTGGTTGTTGACCATTTGTATGATCAACCCTTTAATTTTAACTTTGACAAGCAACTTGGATTGCCAATAATTTTATCTAAGTGTGTAGGCCATTCAATCAAGGATCAAATTATTCATTCAAAGTTAAAGATATATAAATTATCTTTAAGGAGCAATTCTATGTGATTTAATGAAGAATAAAAGGATATGCTAAGCCCTAATCAAATTGGATGCACATGGGGCTCAAAATATGCATTTTTTCAAGATACAAGTGGCTACTCATAAGCCACCCTCAAGATCGTGAGGGGGCTCACGAGCAGCCCTCCTGCCAGGTGGTTTCAAGCTTCTCAACGAGTGAAAATTATAAGCCACTCATGAGAGACGCTCATGATCGTGAGCCACTTGTGAGGGTCCTTGCCAGCCTCCAATGACTCTTTTAGACTCCAACTATCAAATTTTTTAATGATCATGAGCTGGACACTGTCCTCATGACAGTGAGTGGCAGTTCAACTGTAAAAAGCTGAAATTCATTAAATGTTGAAGAAGAGAGCTTAGAGAAGCAATTAATGGCTCCAATAGCCATATTTTTTATGCTCAAGCTACAAAAACATGCACTGGAGTTTCACTTAGAAGTTACACACTTTAAATAGTAAAAATTCTCTCCGTAGCATTCATTGAGCATTAACTCTTTTTATAGACTTTCTTTGTGTTTAATTATCTCTTGTGAGAGTTGGTTGTGTGTTAGAAATAAGACTTCTACTTTATCTAATTCTTGGGATAGATTAAAAGGGAAGTGAGGTTTATTTCGAGAGGAATTGGTTTAGTTTTTAACCATCAAAACACTTAGGATTGTGGTTAAAGCTCAACCTTAATTAAAAGCTAATTGTATATGGTTTAGAGTTGAGCCTTAAAACTCTTGTAATCTTAATCTTTGCTAATAAGATTGGTGTGGAGATTAAAAATCCAAACTTGGGGATAAGTTAGGTGGAGACATAGATTCATTTATGAATCAAACTCCTTAAATTTGTGTGTTCATTCTTCCTTTCTCCTAATCTTCTTTTAATAATTTCTTAAACCTTTTTAATTTGCTTTTAAATCTTCAAAGCTTTATTCACCCCCTTATAGTGCAATTACAATTGGTATCAGAGTTTGGGTTCTAAGTACTTAATTGCTAGAATTCAATATTATGGGAAGTGACTATCTTAATTTTTCATCTCTTAGACCATTTTTTGATGGTAGTGATTGTTCGTGAAATGCCTTAGGCCAATTATGTAATGGCCATATTTAGACTTTATCATATTTCCATTTTATTAATAAAGAGGCATTTTTATTATTATTTGCTAATTCTAGTATTATCCTTGATTAGTTATTCTACTAAGATCATCAACTATGTGACTTGATAGTAAAACTGTTAGGTGATACTTGAATTCTAATCTAAATATCCCTAGTCGATTATTGTTATGGGAACAACAATGAATAAAGACTAGTATGAGGTTGGCTGATGACTAAGTTTTACTGATCATATATATGGGATATTAAGTCAAACTCATAGGTACATATTTAGAGAAATGATGATTAGATCGACCCACTATGAGAATACCATATGGATTATTGTCATAGGTATCATAGTAGTATTATTTGAGTCCTCTGACTTGAGATCACCATGGTTTCTTGTATGATAAGTTCTGTATTTTAACACATCCCTACACCATCTTTAACCAGATGGTAAAACAGGTTGTGATTAGATATAGAATGAGTTGTGTGAAGGATGTGAGTGGTTAAGATGGAATTTGTCCCTCAGTTATTTTGAGAAGATATCTGTTGGGCCCTTTGATGAGTTAGACTGAAGAGAAATGCATGGCCATGCTAGAATGATAAAGAGTTATCAGTACCAGTCTACTTAGGATCGAGAAATAATACTATTAAAATATAAGGATGACATAATTCATGCCTTATGATATCATGTGACAAAAGGACTATAGTGTAAGTTGTGTATTAGGTTATGTCTTACCATCGACCTTCACATAACTTGGGTAGTCATAATGTCTTGCTAGAGACCAACTATGACTTGTGGGCTAAAATGGGAATTTTAGGTCTATTGCCAACGTTGTGTGAACCTACAGGGTCGCACACTTAGAACAAGCCCAAAGCAGACTTGAGTTAATTAGCCCAATAATTATCTCTATGGAAGATTAAATAAATAAGTGTATATATATATTAGTATTTATTTATTTCCTAATTTATTTTAGGTAAGAGTTATCTAAAATAAATAGGAAATTATTCTAATTTGGAATTAGAATCAAAATAGAAAAAAGAAGTTTAGACTTACCAAAAACTTTTTTGATAAGTGGAGATGTATGAAACCCTAGAAATGATGGCTATAAATACATCTCATTCCTTAGGGTTTGCTAAGCCACCTTTTTTCCTCCTTCTTCCTACACCTCTTTTGTGAAAGAAAAGACATAGAGAGAATTTATATTGTGAGACAACAAAGGTTCTAGTAGACCTACTTCACTTTAGATCACCTTGTTCGTGTGGATACCGTAGAGGGCATGACCTTTTGGTGATGTCTCAATCTGATAAAAGGAATACAAAAAGCTCGAGGTAGGGTGTCATCGTAGTGAACCCCCTCTCATCTGTCCAATAATCTTGCCGTAAGATCATCTTAGTGAGTGTTTGGAAACCCTCTTAATCAATCTAGTTCGAATTACATGGATGCAGGTCATGGGTTTTCGTGGTTAAAGTTTTTTTTTTCTGCTACGTTATGGATCACGAAACCCAATAGTGATTGCCCGCATTTGAAGTTTAAAATGGAGTTGTATTTAGATAGTGATCCATTAGACTTTGGTATGTTGTTCTAAAGGGTTAAGAACCACCTAAAGCTACAATTGATGGTGTAGAGACTACTTTTGTAAGAAGTTAATAGAACAATGATCAAAAAGAAGAAAACTACAAGAATAAGAAAGTCGTGACAATTTTGTTAGCCCTTATGTCAAGAGAAGGTGGTAAAGCTCAACATTGGCAATCCGTAAAAGAAGTGTGGAGACACTTGAGAACCACTATGAAGGAAATGTGCAAGTAAGAAACAAAAAGGTTCAACTCCACATGTATGAGTATGAACTCTTCAAGATGAAGGCTCAAGAATCAATAATTGAAATGACTAATCGCCTGAATGCTCTTCTTACTACTCTCAAGAAACTTGGAAAACTTTTTTTGAAGGAATTAGTGAACAATAAAATTTCAAGAATCCTACCTAAGAAGGATTGGGAATTTAGAGTCACTTCAATTGAGGAAGCACAAGACCTCTCAACTCTCTTAACCGATGTGCTCATTTGAAAGCTCTTTATGCATGAGCTTACTATAAAGCAAAAAGAAGATGAGAGAGATAAGAAAAAAGAAAAGAAAAAGGGGATTGCATTGAAAGCTATTCAAGAGGCAAGTGAAGATGAAAGCTTGTGGACTCTAGTAAAAATGATGATGAGATAGCTATAATCACTGGAGGATTTAAAAAATTCTTAAAGAGAAAAAGCTTTTTAAAGTAAAGAGACAACAAGAAGTATGAAGGCAAGAAGAGCAAATAGGTTACTTATTATGAATGCAAGAAATTGGGACATATTAAAAGTGAGTGCCCTAAGCTAAAATTCAAGAACAAGGGAGAAAAAGATAGAAAGAAGGCCTTGAAAGCTTCATGGGATGACTCCTCCAAGTCAGAAAAGGAAGAGGAGCAACAAGAAGTGACCAACCTTTGGTTCATGGCTCTTGAAGACAAAAATGAGGTACCATCTACTTCTTATTCTTCTTATGATGATTGTGATGATGATGAGAGCTCTATTATGAGCAAACTCATGCTTAAATACAATAGCTTGCTCTTTAAGAAGAAGCTTTACAAGCATGAGCTATCTAACTAATCCAAGGAATTTGAAAGCCTAAAAGATGATTTTTATAAACTTGTTACATCTAATGAAAAACTTGCTACTAATTTGAAATCCTCTAATTCCTTGGATGACCAACTCAAAAAAGCTAATGATGAGAATCTTAAAGCTCTCTAGAGAGGTTCTAGAGTTAAAGAATTCCATTTCTAAATTCTAAAGGGGAAAAGAGACCTTAGATAGTCTTCTTAACTCTCAAAAATTCTATGGGGATACTCATGAAATTGGATATACAAGTGGAATGTCTCCCTCATCATCATCTCACATAAATTTTGTTAAATCTTTATATGATTCTATTCCTTCTACTTCTAAACCTTTTGAGACTTAAGCTTTTAAAGCTAAAAGGTCTCATGTGTCAAATGACAAGAGAAAGTCTCATAAGGCTCAACCTTCCTTGACACAGAAGGCTAAGGTTCAAACCAAAAAGTCCTAACCTAGACATGCTTACATGTACACTAGATACAATACTTCTAAGCATGCTACATAATCACCTAACAATAGATAATGTTATTGTCAATGCATGTCTCACTCTCCTCCTAAGGCACAAAAGACCTTTAGAAAGTCCACACAACCACAACATAAAAGACATGTTTCGCATACTAGGAAATTATATATTCCCATAAGAAATAGATTTGCTAATGTCAAACGTTTCTATTTTTTGACCAAAGGTCACACCAGAAATGTGTGCTTCTATAGAAGATTACACTTGTAATTACTTCCTTTGGATTACTTTGAGAATAACCAAACTATACCAACTAAGGTTTGGGTTCAAAAGAATGTTTGAATTATTTCATGTAGGTGCGTTTGAAATCCACAAAGACTAGAAGCAAATGATATCTTGATAGTGGATATTCAAGACACATGAAGGGAGAAAAAGAGCAATTCAACAAGCTTGATGCTAAGGATGGAAGTCATGTCACATTTAGGGATAATGCCAAAAGGAAGATAGTTGGCATTGGAGAAATTGGTAATTCTCAATCCTTATCAATTCATCATGTGTTGCTTATTGATGGTCTTAAGCATAATTTGCTTAGTATTAGTCAATTGTGTGACATGGGAAATAAAGTTACAATCTATCCTAAAAATTACTTTTTTAGTAGCTTAGATGAGGACAAACTAATTTTTAATGGAGAAAGAGTTGATAGAGTCTATGTCATTGACTTGAATGAGGTTGACAACAAAGACATTTAATAATTAATGTCTATTTTTCATGAAATATAGACTTGGCATAGAAGATTAGGACATGCAAACTTTGGGCTTTTAGATGATCTTAGTAGACATGAACTTGTGACTGGGTTACCCACACTCAAGTTCACTAAGGATAAGTCTTGCGATGTTTGTCAAAAGGGATAACAATCCAAATCTTCCTTTAAGCTAAAAAATGTAGTGTCCACTTCTAGGCCACTTGAACTTATTCACATGGATTTATTTGGTTCTACTAGAGTTGGTAGTTTAGGTGGAATGCACTATGCATATGTCTTGGTTGATGATTACTCTAGATAACTTGGGTGTGTTTCCTTGTTCATAAGAATGATGCTTTTAAAGCCCTTGAAAGTTTTTCAAAAAGAGTTCAAAAAGAAAAAGGCTTTTGCATTTTAACTATTAGAAGTGATCATGGAATCAAATTTGAAAGTGAATTCTTCAAAATCTCTTACAATGAAAATAGTATTTCACCTACTTTTTTTCTCCCAGAACACCTCAACAAAATAGGGTTATTGAAAGGAAAAATAGGACTCTGGTGGAAATGGCTAGAACAATGCTTCATGAGTATAATTTATCTTTATACTTTGGGCGAAAGCCATTAACACTTCTTGCTACATTACAAATAGAGTCTTTAAAAGACCAATTTTAAATAAAACTTTTATAAGCTTTGGAATAATAGAAAACCCAAAATCTCATATATTAAAGTGTTTAGATGCAAGTGCTTTATATTAAACACCAAGGACAATATTAGGAAATTTGATTCTAAAGCCGATAAAGGAATTTTCCTAGGCTACTCCACCTCTAGCAAAGCATATAAAGTATTTAATAAAAAAACTATTATAGTTTAAGAGTCAATGCATGTAGCATTTGATGAATCTAACCCACTTGATCTTAGAAAGGATTTTGGTAGGGTTGATGATGTTGTAGGTGAGCTTGTGGATATGAATATACAAAAAGAAAATACTAGTAAACCTTTGGAACTTGAAGGTCCTATAAAGGAAGATAGTGAGGAGATGCCCCAACCTACCTTGAAGGATGAACTCCCAAAGGAATGACATTTCAAGAAAGCACATCCTCAAGACCTCATCATTGGTGACACTACAAAGGGAGTAACTACTAGATCTCAACTTAAATATATTATTAATTTAGCCTTTATTTCTCAAATTGAGCCAAAAATGTTAATGATGCTTTGAGTGATGAATTTTGGGTGCTCGCTATGCAAGAAAAGTTAAATCAATTCGAGAGAAATAAGGTTTGGACCTTGGTTCCTAGACCTAAACATCATCCTATTATAGGCACCAAATAGGTGTTTAGAAATAAGATGGATGAGTAAGGTGTCATAACTATGAACAAAGTTAGACTAGTAGTTAAGGATTATAATCAAGAGGAAGGAATTGATTATGATGAAACTTTTTCCCCCCGTTGCAAGGTTAGAAGCTATTAAAATTTTACTTGCATTTGCATCTTACATGGATTTTAAACTTTTTCAAATAGATGTTAAAAGTGCATTCTTAAATAGTTTCATTAAAGAGGAGGTTTTATTAGAGAAACCTCTGGGTTTTGAAAGTTTTAACTTTCCTAATCATGTGTTTAAGCTTTCAAAAGCACTATATAGATTGAAGCAAACTCCTAGAACTTAATATGAAAGATTGAGTAAATTTTTATTAGAGAAAGGGTTCTTTAAAGGAAAAGTTGACACAACTTTTTATAAAGAAATCCAAGCATGATTTACTTATTGTTCAAATCTATGTTGATGATATTATATTTGGTGCTACTAATTATTACTTATGTGAGGAATTTTCTAAGCTAATGCAAGAAGAATTTAAAATGAGTATGATCGGTGAGATCAAGTTCTTCCTTGTATTACAAATTAAGCAATGCAAGGGTGGGATCTTTATTAACTAAACCAAATATACAAGAGAGATTCTCAAGAAATTATTTGGCATGGAAAGAGCAAAATCAAGCAAGACTCCTATGAGCACCACCACCAAACTCAAAAAGGATGAGAATGGCAAATCAGTTGATGAAAAGCATTATAGAGGTATGATCAGATCCCTTCTTTATGTAACATGCTTGTGTGCTAGGTTTCAATCATGTCCTAGGGAATCTTATTTAAATGCCATTAAGAGAACTTTCGAATATCTTAGTGGAACTTTGCATTTAAGACTTTGGTATCCTAGGAGTTTAACCTTTGACTTGATTAGTTACTCATATACGAACTTTTCCGGTAGTTTATTTAGATAGAAAGAGCACTTTTGGAACTTGCCAATTTTTAGGAAATTGCTTAGTCTCTTGGTTTAGTAAAAAGCAAGTCTTAGTTGCCTTGTCCACCTTCGAAGCGAAATATATGGTGACAAGTTGTTGTTGCTCACAAGTCTTATGGTAAAAACAACAACTAATGGACTATGACACTGATATTGATCACATTCGAATTAAATATGACAATATAAGTGCTATAAACCTTAGCAAAAACACCATTCAATACTTTAGAACCAAGCATATAGACATTAAACATCATTTCTTACGTGATCATGTGCAAAATGGTGATATTCATCTTGAATTTGTTGATACAAATCACCAATTAGAGGACATCTTTACCAAGCCTCTTGTGAGGAAAGAATAAATTTTATTAAGCATGAGCTTGGTATGATAGATGGTGCCAATTTTCTTTGATTGTGTGTTGAATTGCTTAAGTTGTAGTTGAGATCCATTGCTTTTACAAATACTTGTGCAACCATGTTGTTTAGCTTTTCTCATTTTATATTTAATTTTTTTTATTTCTGTTTATTTTGTTTTAAATATTATTTAGAACCTTATCATAATTGTGATTTATGAAAATTTTTTTGGTGTTTATGAAAATTTTTCTTTGCATCATGTATGATTTTCTTTGATTATTTGGTATTTAATAATTAATTATTGAAATTCAATCAATTAATTAATTATTTAAAATCAGCAAATTTATTTCACTTATAAAGTTTCCCATTTGCATGATTTATTATATTAAGTTATATTCTTTAATCACTTCTATTTATTACCTTTGTATAAATTTCTTTTTCTTTGCATTAATTTGGCAACTTGTAATTTTCTTAGATTTGTTGCGAGCTAATAATTAATTATTGAAAGTTTCCATCTATTCTTGATCCTTATATGTAAAATCTTATCTCTTTATTTGCTATTTAATGATTAATTATTGAAATTGATTCAATTAATTAATCATTTTAAATTAGCAAATTCATTAATTTTCCCATTTACATGTTTAATTATAATAAATCATTATGTTGAATTTATTTATTTTTGGTTTGCTCTTGTTTGCATTTAATTATGCCTTAATTTAGTGTCAAATTCATCTATAAGGACCTAATTGTCAGGTTCTTGAGGGCATAATTACAACTTTTTTGAAAGTTTAAGGGTCTAGGAGCTCTTTTCATCACGAGCCGTTGCAAAGGCTGCAATAGCTTGTGATGTCCCATCATGTCAGTGGGCAGCGCCCCTTACGAGCGACACTCATGATTGTGAGCCGCTCGTGAGGAACACACTGGTAAACGAGAAGTTACAATTTTATTGAAATCGTAACTCCTAATCCTAGTCTTCAATGCAAAATGGTAACCTACAAATTTTTATTGATTTTAGACCAAAAATTTAATTGTTTTTACCCTAATTCTCCTCTATTTAAACCTCCATATATCATATCTTCACCCCTCATACTAAATTCTTCATCAATCTTTTCTCTTGGCTAAATTCCCTCTTTTCTCATCCTTACTCTACTCTACTTCCTTCAAACTCATGACATTCTACACTCATTCAACTCATCCATGGCTCCCAAGAAGAAGGCTCCGCAAGACATTACCTCATTCTCATCAAGGAGGGCCACCAAAGAACAACCCAAGAAAACTCCTCTCATCTCCTATTCCTCCACTCAAGTTAGGCAAAGGATGGCACAATTTGGGAAGAGAAAAATAATTTCTTCCAATTACATGTCTCAAGCCACTCTAGAGAAGATGGGATGTTACGAAGAAGTCAAGAACATGCTTTAAAGGGTGGGTATATATGATTTTGCTTTTGATCCCCTTCCTACCTATCCTTCCTTAGTTCATGAACTTCTCTTAACCTATTGCTTAAGAGTTCAATTTATTGATGACCATAATCCCTTAGATAGTGTGAGGTTTAGGTTGGGTTGTAGAGATAGGTTTTTAATCGCTCAATAATTTGATGAAATTTTTGGTCTTAAACAAGGTGGTCTTTCCTCTCCTAACTCCCTTTGGTCCCCTCACAATTTTTGGATTCAACATGCCAAGCCTAATGCTAGTACGTTTGTGGCGGGACACACCAAATCCTCTTTTTTCTTCTCTAAAGCCCTTTGGTATGTCCATAGATTCATCACATACTCTTTTCATGCTAGGGGCCTTAGCAATGAAGTAATTTATTTTGATGATTTGTTCCTAATTTGTTGCCTTGTTAGGAATATTGATGTTGAATTAGGGAGGTGGCTACAATGGAGATTATGGTTGGTTAGTGATAGTGTGATTGGAAGTCTTTATGTTTGTGGCGTTATCACCAAAATTGCTAACTACTTTAGGATGAATTTGAACAATGTTCTCTCTATGCCTCCTTCCTTTCTTAATGAAAATCTTTTGAAGAACTCTAGACAATTCAAGCTAGTTAGAGGATTATGGGTTTGGAAGGATGAAGAGGGAGATGAATAAATTGATGAAGCCCTTGCTCAAGACTTAGAACATACTGAGCAAATTGGAAAACCTAGGCCTTGAGGATGTTGGCCTTGGAGAAGAAACTACTCAAGAGCAAGTTCCCTCTCAAATTCAAGTTCCTCCTAGAAGGAAAAGAGCTAAAGGACCTTCTGCCTCTCAAAGAGTTGATGATGAACCCACTTAGTGAAGGAATCGGTTATGCAACTTACGAGTGTGGTGAGCACATGCCTTAAATAGGGTAAAATTTCAAAAATTTTACTTGTATAACCCTTCATGACATGAAGAATTCCATTCCCATAAATCCATTTTGCAATTTACACATAGCTAAATAGCAAGCAACAAATACATACATCAACCTAGGAATTCTAAGTTTAAGAATACTTATAAACTCCTAAGTTTAATGTAGACCATAATGGTTATCTACAAGCTTTGGTTGCTTTAGGTTCAACTCTTGAATTAAATGCTTAGCCTCTCAAGTGTTAGGCCTCTAGCTTGAAACACCAAAGCTCCACTAAATCACCTTTTTGGCTTGATTTAATTATATGCAAATATCCTCTCAAATGACCTTCACAAAACTTGCACTAATTTAATCTTCTTATAAGAACACTTAGGGTTTTTATATGGATGTTGTTTTTTTTGTGTATGTCTCTACACTCTCACAATTCTCTAACCCTTGAACATTTCTTAGGTTATGTATATATATGTAGAGAAAGCAAACCATAATGGCATCATTTCTTACATCCCAAATATACAAGTTGTCATGATAAGTATACAACTTATAAATATCATAAGGATACCATGAATTATGTAGAGAATACATACCATGAATTTGTCTACATTCATTATCACTTATATTTATGTGATCTACACCTTATATTTGCCATGGTCAAAAATTTACACATTAGAGATAAAGTTTGCCTAATATGCCAAATTTGACTATATCATATACATATATGGACTTGGGCTTGGTAATTAGGCCAACACTTGGCCCAAGCCCAATCCATAAAACAAATGTGCCTAGATAAGGATCATGGGCCTCTCAACATTTTGGATTAATCTTTGGCCCAAAATCCTTTTGCGCCAAGGCCCAAACAACTTAGGCCATTAATCCAAGTCCAAGTAGAAACAACACATATTATTAATTTAATACTTCAATTAATATCTCATAGTAATTAAGTATAAATTAATAATTAAGCTCTTACTTGAATTAGATTTCATGATATGCTAGAATCATTGCTTAAAACATAAATCTAATTCCATTAATCTTAATTAATTGATTAAACACTTTAATCAATAATTAGATTAATACTAATGATGATTTGGTGAAACTTTTTTAGGTGTGACTTACTAGGTTCATGTCTAATTGGCAATGAGAAATAATATCAACACTTGATATTATTTGAAACTCCTTTCAAGTCTAAATGCAAAAATCCCAATTATACACATTTAGTTCTCATAAGTTGTGAGTGACCCTTAGCATCGATATCATAACTACCCAATTAGAAATGAATGCATATATTGATTCACAAAAACCCTTTGATCATAGTTACCGTGCACTAAAATCCCTTCATTAGAAGATCTCGATATAGCCTAAAGTCAAGGTTTAGTCAAACTCTAATAGTTGTATCATATGACCTCATCTTAAGTTTCAATTCTTGATAAAATATAACAAATATTAGAAACACTTTTCTACTACTAAAACTCTTTCAGAGTATGTTATGCTTGTCCTGACTAGGAACTTATTCATCAAGAATAAACTCAGATAGCATAGGATCTTATCTAGGTTCATTCCAGGCAATGAATCCCATCTTGCTCAAACACTCATCCCTAAATTTAACTGACTAGAGCCATCATACGCCATATACTCATATGTGATCAACACAAGTATGTAAGCAATAACAAACCCTAACCACTTAAATGTGGATGGTCATGTAACCTTAGGTCATAGGATTATATGCACCATTATGACTTAGATTGTGATCATTAATTACACGTGAATATCCTCACGATCACAAATCTAACATTAATATTCGATCCACCCATCACATGAGTATCCACATGTCTATTTTGATATCTCATATCAAGTAGCATGAGACTCACTACCTCCCACTATTAGTATCACATACTAATCAAGAAAAAGAGAGAGAGGAGATAGTTAAATTAATATTGCCCAAATATTAATTTATTGACAAAGAACATTTTATAGTATATGTACTAAATAAATTTGTAGCTCATATTATCAACTCTTGATAATAAATTTATTTAACATTATGCTAATGGATAAATTTTCAATTAAATAAACACTTTAGATAAAAGAATATTCTTTATTGCCATTTGGGATAATTTACAATGTCAAAATATATGATTGGCCTCTAGGGCATACCACCTCTACTAACAATCTCCCATTTGCACTATAGCCAATCACTACAGTAACTTAGACCTATCTTCTCAAGATGTTGATCAAGCTATAGTTGCATTAATGCTTTAATGAGTGGATTAGCGACATTGTCAGCTGAAACTACCTTTTATACGACAATATCACCTTTTCCGACAAGTTCTCTGATAATATGATAGCACTTGTCTAAGTGTTTGGATTTCTGGTGAGACTTCGGTGCCTTTGCCAAAGCAATGGCTCCATTGTTATCGCAATAGAGAGGAATCAGAGACTTAATGGAAGGAACAACTCCTAGTTAAGTAATGAACTTCTTAATCTAAACAACTTTTTTATCAGCATCCGATGCAACTATATACTTGGCTTCTGTAGTGGAATCAACAGTGACACCTTTTTTAGAACTCTCCCAACTTACTACTCCTCCATTATAAATAAACACAAACCTAGAGATAGACTTTCTATCATCCACATCTGATTAAAAATCAGAATATGTGAAACCATTTATTTGTAGATCACCTCCTCCATAAGTTAAGACTAAATCTTTAATCCTTCTCAAGTAATTAAAGATTGCCTTAACAGTTATCCAATATTCCATACCTAGATTTGATTGAAACCTTCTAGTCATACTAATAACATAGGCAATATGGGGCCTAGTACATAACATAATGTACATCAAGCTTCCTATAGCTAAAGCATAAGGAACTTTAGCCATTTGCTCTATTTCCTCGGGTGTTTTAGGTGACATAGCCTTGGATAAATGGATACCATACCTAAATGGTAACAATCCTCTCTTGGAATCAAACATGTTGAACCTCTTCAACACCTTTTCCAAGTAAAGACTTTGGGATAAACCTATTATTCTCTTTAATCTATCTTTATAGACTCGAATCCCGAGAATATAGGTTACCTCCCTTAAGTATTTCATCAAGAAGATTTAGATAGCCATAGTTTCATAGAAGTCATCATATCGACATCATTCCCAATTAGTAGAATGTCATCCACATACAAGACTAGGAAAGTGAGTTGGCTCCCACTAACCTTCTTGTAGACACATGGTTCATCATTATTCTTAACAAATCCATAAGAACGGATAGCCTCATCAAAACAATGATTCTAACTCCTTGAAGCTTGCTTTAGGCCATAGATGGATCTATTAAGCTTGCACACTTTTGAGCTATCCTTGGATTCAAAAACCCTTGGGTTGCTCCATGAAAATGTATTCCTTAATACAACCATTAAGGAAGGCGGTCTTGACATCTATTTGCCAAACCTCATAATCATAGTGTGCAACTATAGCCAAAAGAATCTGAATGGATTTAAGCATAGCTACTGGTGAGAAGGTCTCCTCATAGTTAACCCCTTGCCTTTGGTGAAACCCTTTCGGTACAAGCCTAGCTTTATAGGTTTTTACCTTTCCATCTGCACCAATCTTTCTATTGAAGGTCCATTTGCACCAAATGGGTATAATACCCTCAAGAGGATCTACAAGTGTCCAGACTTGGTTTGCATACATGGAATCCATTTCAGTTCTCATAGCCTCAAGCCATCTCAAAGAATCTTTATCACATAAAGCTTCTTCATATGTAGTAGGATCATCAACATGATTGCTTTCTTCATGAATATGCAACTCTTGCATATGAAGAAAACCATATCTCTTGGATGGATGAGATACCCTACTAAACCTTATAGGAGTCGAAATGACAACATTCTTAATTGGAATGAGCTCTTCGAATTGATCAATTTGTTGGACTTCCTTCTCATCTAACATTATCTTCCTTCCTTTGCCACCTTCCTTAAGAAACTCTTTCTCAAGGAAAATAGCATCTCTACTTATAACAACAACTTGTTCAGTAAGAAGATAAAAGCAGTATCCTAAACTGTCTTTAGAATATCCAACAAACCTTCCTTTAATTGATTTTACATCCAACTTGTTTGATTTTAGTGTTTTGATAAAAGTTGGATATCCCCAAATCTTAATATGTTTAAGATTTAATGCTCTACCATGCCATATCTTATATGGTGTAGTAGAGACAGATTTGGATGGAACACAATCAAGGATGTAAGAGGCCGTTTGGAGTGCATAACCCTAAAGTGAAATAGGAAGATTAGTATAGCTCATCATAGAATGTACTATATCTAATAAAGTATGATTTCATCTTTCAAATACACTATTTAATTGAGGTGTTCTAAGTGGCGTGAGTTGTGATGCAATGCCATGTTCTTTAAGGAACTCAATGAACTTAGTACTTAAGTATTCACCTCCTCGATCCGATCTTAGAGTTTTAATACTTTTCCCAGTTTGGTTATCTACTTGGGCTTTGAATTCCCTTAACTTTTCAAAGGATTCACTTTTGTTCTTCATAAGAAACAAGTGCCCATACCTTGATAGATCATCTATAAAGGTTATAAAGTAATAGAAACCACCTCTAACCATTTCAGAAAATGGTCCACATACATCACTATGTATGATCTCCAACACATCCTTGGCTCTTGCCATTTGTCCAACAAATGATGATCTAGTTATCTTGCCTTCAAGATAAGCCTCATAAGTTGAATTGGATGCAGATTCATTATTACTCAAGATTCCCATCGTTTCCAACTTATTGATGCTATCTTCTGTAATGTGACATAATCTCAGTGACATAGATATTTGAAGTTAGAGGCATTTTTAATTAGCACTGCATTTTCATCACTCATATTAATTTGAGGCTCATTGTTATTGGACATATTATCAATACAATATAAACCTTGTATTAAATGGCCCATGCCTACCATTTTACTTCTAAAGTAAATGTTATAAATGTCTCTTTTAAAATGGAATTCATAACCTTTTCTAGTCAAACTAGAAATAGAGATAATGTTTTTATAGGCATTAGGTACATATAATACATCATCCAATAACAAAATATGATTATATAAATTAATAGAAGTGGGTCCTATAGCATTGGCCATAACACTTGCTCCATTTCTAAGCTTAAGATCACTTTATTAGGCCTTAACCTTCTCTCATTTGCTAGATCCTACAAGGATGAACAAATGTGAGAACTAGCACCGGTATCTAATACCCTTGCATTTGATGAGCTCTTATAACATTTAGAAGTAAATAAATCAAAGAAAGTCTTATCTTCTACTTGCTTGCCCTTTCCTTTTATCTTCAGAGACTCAAGGAACTTAAGATAATTTCTCTTCAAACGTCCTTCACCTTGGCATTGAAAACACTTTCCTTTACCTTGCTCTTCCCTTATAATTACTTTTCCCTTATTCTTGGCTATGCCACCCATGGGCTTGACAACACTTGTCTTGCCTTTCTTTTTCTTATTGCCTTTCTTTTTACTCCTACTAGAAGATGTGATAAGTGCAACCTCCTTCCCTTTTGCTCTATTGAATAGCCTTTTTGGGAAATAGAATGGGTGGGCATTATCTTAATACATATAGTATTTTTCTAAAAGCTAAAACAACTTTCAGATTCCTTAGCCAATCTATAAAATTAGGGCCCATAAGCCTATATTGGTCGATTATGATTGAAAGTGGGTTTGATGATCTCATATTATAAAATTCCTTGCAAAGGTAACAAGATTAATTAGTTATATGACATTGTTTGTTATTACCGTCAGATTTGGTCTTTAATAGTAATGGCCTACCACTAACTTGATGAATCCTACACTTCCAAAGTAAGAAACAAAAATCCCTTGTTGGATGGATTTCTAGTGGGTGATGGAGCTTTTAATGAGTCACTAATATCCTTCAGGTACACATTGCAATTCTTAGAATATTAGTTCTCATTAAATGGACAACTTTTGTCCATCACATCTTATGTGAGGTTCCATCAATCAGGCTCCTAATGTTACGGGCCTCAGGTACACATTGCCCTTCTGGGCCTTTGGCATTAGTTAGGTCCATACTATTGGATCAATGAAATGTATGGATTTGAACACTACAAACCTCAGGTGCTCCTATTTGCCATTCTTGGCCCATAGAGTATTCATACACCCATAACATCTCATGCTTAACAATAACACTACATGAATCTCTTAGTCCTTATGTACACCACTATGTATCCATAGTCGATGCACACAATCCTAAAACCATGCAATTTATTGCTCTAATGGAGAGCGTAGACCTAAATTTACATTGGAAGATTTTTAGGTCATTAATTAAGGTCTCACTTTGTACATTAGCCAATTTGCATATATATCACATATATAATTTTCATGGCATTTATTGATATACATATATCACTTAGACATATAGCATGTTTCAACATATATATCATATATATACATAGAACATGTAAAATGGAAGCACAAATAAGGAGTGATCATAACTTTTCTTAAACATATTCTAACTCTTAGAATAAATTACAAAGTAGCCAAAGCCTAAGAAAAGCTTTCAAGACATGAAACTCCTTGTCACCATCTCCATGGACCTTCAACTTGAACATTTCAAGCTCCATATTACAACTCTTGTGAATTACATTCATTCCTTGGCATACCAAGGTGAAATTACATCATAATTCTATGTAATTAACATTTAATTGCATACCAAATAATAAAATTAATTATTATTACAAACCATAGGATGTAATCTAAGTCCATGATCATTCCTTGCATAACATGCAAAAATCAAATAAAATGCAACTCTTGCATATTAAAATTAATTTGTAAAGCATACAAGCATGTATAGACATATTCATAATGTCTTGGGTGATGTCCTGGTCGGGACATGACTCGGGGTTGGTTCTAGAAAAATATGTTCGTCTGGTCCTGGTTGATGTCCCGGTCGGGACATCACTTACGAATTGTTCTATCTATGGCTACAACATGCACTTGCAAGCTCCTTACGATCGAGAGGCAGCTCCTCCAGATCAGGATCACCCTTGAACCGATTTTTGGCCAATGTTTACACATAATAAGCCATAAAACTTGCAATTAACATCAAGTATAATCATAACACTTGCAATTATCAATAAATTTAGCATGTGTAAAGTGTAAAAAAAAAAAGGCTCTGATACAACTTAAAGGAATCGGTTATGCAACTTACAAGTGTGGTGAGCATAAGCCTTAAATAGGGTAAAATTTCAAAACTTTTACTTGTATAACCCTTCATGACATGAAGAATTCCATTCCCATAGATCCATTTTGCAATTTACACATAGCTATATAACAAGCAACAAATACATGCATCAACCTAGGAACTCTAAGTTTAAGAATACTTACAAACTCCTAAGTTTGATGTATACCACAATAATTATCTACAAGCTTTAGTTACTGAAGGTTCAACTCTTGAATCAAATGCCTTAGCCTCCCAAGTGTTAGGCATAACGTCTGGCTCTAGTTCTCATTCTGCTTTAAGGAAGAAAGCACTAAATTCATGAGCTAAAACGAGTTACTTGGGCAAAAAAAAAAATTCAGTCATGTGTCATCGTCACCTACTATCTAGAAAACATCTCACCTTACAACTGAAGATATTATATCTTGAACTGTTAAGCTAAAAAAGACCATAAGCTAAAAAGCCTATTGCCATGCATAATTGTCCAATGGAAAATTCTCATGTTGTTGGAACATTATCCTTTAATATTTAGATATAAAAGTGGACAGAAGTAGAAAAGGACAACCTTAGAAAGTTAATAAAGCAACAAATTCAAGAAGTGGTGCTTCAGTTGTCCATGGATCAATTGGCGTGGGGTAGAGGAATCTTTAGAAGATGTTAATAATTTTGAGGCTGCTCTTTCATCAATCTGAGATCTGGAAATTAACAATGCATGGCTATAATACATCTCATTAAAGCTGAGTTTAGATCTTTGCACTGTGCATGCAATCACATGCAACATTTGGCTCCTAATTCTATGCAATGAAATTATCAACACAAGCACTAAAAGAAGCGATGCCAAGAACCAATAGCCAGAGGATATTACAATAATTCCAACATCACATACTGATGAATTAACACTCTTTTATAGGGACCAAGGATACAACATGCTAAGAAGAAATATTATATAGGATTGGACAATGAGCTTTCGTTCAACATGGAGTCCTCAATTTTTCTAAAATCACTCGGCAACAACTGAACAATCAACGAACATAAACATTCGAAGAGCAGATTAAGGGATAAGTCTAAGAATTCTTTCTCAATTATTTATTTTCATTTTTTAGTTATCATTATTCATTATTTATTCTCATAAGAATAATTATACCTTATAATGCAAGGACTGACAATTATTTAAGATAGACCAAATGATCCTAAAAATTCTTGCTTTCTTTTATTGTCTATTTTACAATTAAAACAACAAGTATAAATGCTACCTTAAGCATCTCAATATTGATACTCAGAACTGTCAATGATAAAAAATCATGACATTTGGGATCTTGATCTAGCTATTAGTTTCAGAGTAGTATATTTGGACAGTATAATTACATGAAGCTGGATATACACAAAATGCCAAAGAGCCGGATACAAACAAACTCAGACAGTAACAAAGATTTTCTTGGACAGTCACATTACATAAACAAAAGATTATAGAGAGACCTTTAGATATGCAACAACAACTGAACAACTTCAACGAACATAAATATTTGTTAAACTCGAAGGCGGGGCAACAACACATCAGAGAGATAAGGAAAATGTGTTTACTAAAGATGTTACTTTAAGCACCAATCAGTCCAAGCATCAACATGCAGAAATTGTCAAATGACATCAGGGACACTGTCAAGCAACACTAATATAAACAATCACTCATTTGTGCTCAGATGACAAATGGTGGCTCCCACTTAAAACGGGATTAAACAACACTCAAGCAAATCATACTCTACAGTAGATCCTAGTTCATAAAAATTTCAAAGAAAATTCAATAAAGGAAATTCAAGAATGGAGTTAAGTACATCCACTAAACAATTGTATAAATCAAAGTCAAATTCTAAGACAACCTAGCCAGCATTCATGCAGTATACTCTATGATAGAAACTGTGCAACCCTGGTCTTTTGCTTGAACTACAAAGCTCATCTCACCATTCAGATTGGATAAACCTAAATTTGGTTCTCCAAAGCCCACATTCCATCATTTCTCAACCCTCACTAAATTACTATCCCATATTAGGGAGCTCAAATTAAAAGGGCACTCAATACCAGGATCCAAAATCCTTGCCTTTCGAAAAAAAAAATGCTATAATAGCAGTGCTCGGAAAAATAAATATCAACATCAGTAGAAATGCTTGAACTCAACATCAATCATTATTTTGACTAGATAGCTACCATCAACAGAGTTATCAAAATACAAAGTCGAGCAACAGTGAAATATTTCTTCAGATCTAGGGTCACTCTTCAGCATTAAGCATCACGACCATATGGTCATAGGCACTCGGGCCTCGCTTCTAATGCACCAAGATTATAAGCACTCGGGGCCTCGCTTCTAATGCACCGAGATTAACCACATAGTCATAGGCACTCAAGCCTCGCTTTTAGTGCACCGAGATTATAGGCACTCAGGCCTTATTTCTAATGCAGCAAGATTATAAGCACTCGAGCCTCATTTTAATACACCGAGCATCAAAACTCCAACACTAGCTGGTACCATTCTGCCTGTTACTATAACACTTGTGGGTTAATCCCTCAGGACACCGAGCATTAAATTCCAGCAACTAAAGCTGGTTCCCAGGTCAGTTTTTAGTATTAGGGTTATTCAACTCGAAGTTGGCACCCTCAGGTCACTTCAATCACTTAGGTTCAGAAACTCAGGTTATTTCATAACATTGAGCATCTTTTATTGAGCAATTTTCATATTTAAGTCTCACTGGCACTTAATGATTATGATATTCTGATGCTATAATTCTAAGACTTGGTATACCGAGCATCTTAATGTACAAAGACTGAGGCTAGCCACCTCAAGTCATCCTTCAACAATAACAGAGATTTCAAGCAAAGTTATTATCTCAGTGCAGAAGTCACCTACCGAATTACTTATTATCATTCAAATTGATTCTTGGAAATCTAGAAATCTCGGACATAAATATCTGAATAGACTTGTAGGGGGCACTCTTGATACCCCATATCAATATCCTATTCTTATAAGGTTATAATCCTTAAAGAGGAAGAATGTTTGAATAAGAAGAAAGCTTGATAAGGAAGTCTATTATCTCCTAAACAAGGCAATCCTACAAGTACAAGGAATCCTATTCCTAAGAGGTTTAAGTCAATCTCTCACTATGTATACATCTCATTGCATCTCATATAGGGAAGATATCATTCATTCACACATTCTCATATTCTACATTATCCCATCATTCCATTATCACCTCATCATCCAACACCATTCTACTTTCCTTACTTTATTATTATTTCTCTATACAATACTGACTTAATCTTCGAAGTGTTTATAGGGGAAACCCCGCTCCTTCACCCGGCTTCCTCGTCAATGCAGTTTCCACAAGCAAGAGTTCCAATTTGGAGTTGTCAGGTTTAAGTGTTTAACCATCAAAACACTTAGGATTGTGGTTAGAGCTTGGCCTTAATTAAAAGCTCATTGTTTATGGTTTACAGTTGAGCCTTAAAACTCTTGTAATCTCAATCTTTGCTAATAAGATTAATGTGGAGATTGAAAATCATAACCTGGGGATAAGTTAAGTGAAATCTAAGTTAATTGAAAATCATCAAAACACTTAAAATTGAGTAATTGGCCAAAGTTAGGCCAATTGGATTTTGGCTAAAGGAAAATACAGCCATCTATTCAAAGAGCACCTATGGGAGAGCAATATAAAGCTTCAAACTGGTCATAAATAGTTTTTGGCAAAGTAAGGATATGCCCTTTATTCATTGCCAAAATTTGACCCAAAAATTTCTAATGTTCAAAGCCAAATGAGCTAAACAAATAAATTTTGGCTAAGAGAAGAACTAGTATGTAAATACCAAGATTATTTAACCCAATTGCCAAGGTAATTTGAAGCTAAAAGTCAATTAAATTTATTTTTTTGGCTTAAAAAATTGGCCTTAAATTTGTGTTCTTTAGGCTAAGTTTGTGTTTGGTCACATTTAGAGATATAGAGCTTTAAAAAAAATTTAGCAACAAAACCAAAATTTAATATTGTTGACGCCAGCGGGACCGACTTGGCACTCTTTAGTTCACTAACCCTTTTTCCTTATTACGGGAAAATAGGGGGTAGTGAGGGGAGTATTGAAAGAGCTTAGGGATGACATAAATGCACTTATAACCCTTCACTCAAGTAGGAGAAAAAGAGAGTAGCCACTCGGTATCACTCGAGAAATTGTCTGTTTTAGGGACTTAGGCAAACTCAGATCCCTTGTGTGGAAACGCATTGGCCCATTGGATAAAGAATTAGATTCAGATATTAATATCAGTAGGATTAGGCTCTTTTATTTGAGACATCTCCATACCACCCTGATATTGAGCATTGCCGACCTTACTTTATGTACAGTGCTTCCAAGAATTATGTACTATTATATATCAACTACTACATGCAAATGCAAACATAATATATAAACATAAGCATAAAAGATAAAATGAATATGGTAAAATGATGCATGATCATGAAAAAGGCTAAATGTGCATAATATGGCACATATGATATGCATGGTATAAACATAACATAATAACATAAGAACATAGCATAGAATCATAAACATGAGAATTAAGAAAGCATGTAAATATGGTAAATCTATATGTCATGGCAATATCATACAAGCATGGCATAACACATAATAATATATTATAAACATGTAAATAAAGTAATAAAAAAGGAAACAATTAATTCGTGGCTTGGAAATTATAATAAAGTCGTGTTATGAACAAATATATGCATGCTAAAAAATGAAATATGAGAAATAAAAGAAATAAAGAAACTAATTAAAAGGCTTAATACATCCGCAGCCCCCTGAACTTGGCATTTTTTGTCACTTTAATACTTATACTTACACTTTTGCCATTTAGACACCTTAACTCACCAAAAAGGTGATTTATAAACCATTTTCTGCATAGTTATTCAACAGATGAAGTGCGTGTTATTCCCTCACACTGAGTATGCTGCCACGTAATAAAACTAAAGCCACATAATAATACTAACAGAAAAAAAAGAAGGGAAGAAAAGTGAACAAAGTTTTTATCCCCAAATTATCAACCTTAAACCCTAATTTTTATCATCTCTCCCGAATTAATTTCAAATCTCTAAGCTTTCTGAACAAAAATGAAATTGTTGTTGAAACCATATTGAAATCAACAATATTTTCTTTTGACATTTTGAAACAGCAAAGCCACTATAGTCACTAAACAATTGAAGCCACTTGAGTCACCAAACAATCGAAGCTTGTGGAACAACAAAACCTTGCACTGCGATTTTACAGTTCTCATTTACGAAGAGAACTGTCTAAGGATCTTTATCATCAAGCTAGTGTAAAGTGAAGCAAATTTTGAAGGTAATGACTGTTAGGATGTGTTTTTACATTGGTCCGAGGAGATAGTAATTATAGTCTCCTAGAAAGTGTCAACGCCTATCCTTGGAAATTCTTGTTACTAATTCATCTCAGTATAAACAGTTGATAGATGAGACAAGAAGCATAATAATAATGCATTTATGAAAGGGATATGACTGCACTAGCATTTTGCCCCCTCACTCAAATGCGAATTGATAGTATGAAATTTATGATTGATAGATGTCTTTTGATCAGTGAATTAATTCAATTACAAATATCAACTACCATTAGTCAGAAGATAAATCAAGAACAAATTTTTACACAGTAAGAATAGCACTTGAGTGGGATACAAGAGAAATCAGGAACATTTTTTTTCTGAATGGCATAAATAAAATATTTCCATTTGAACAGATTGATGGTTTCCAAAATACATTCAATACTTACAAATTACGTTTTTCACATTTGGATAAACAAAACTTAGTCAAATGTGCACTGCAAGGCTACCCATGAGTGTACTACTTTTTTACTGCAGTATGAAAGAACCGTTGGCTATTTATCTTCCCCACTCTTAAATTTCACCTTCTTTGTTGTTGGACCCTATTCTAGTTTGCCATTCCCATCTATGTTCTACTCTATATCAGTAAAATTCAAAAAAAATATATATAAACAAAACAAAGGGTTGTTGAAGAAGAAGAAGAAGGAGATGACTGATGAGAAAAAAGGATGATAGGGAGAATAAGAAGACCAGAAAAGGGCAAATGATGGGAGAATGGGAAGAATAAGAAGGAGATGAATGCTGAGAAAAGAAGATGATGGTGAGTGTAAGAGTTGAAAAGAGTTATTATACACTAAGGAGCACTAAAATTTTCATGTCACGCGCCCAATAGCATTTAACTGCACATCCTCTACCACATGTGCAAAAATGCTTTATAAATCACTTTTTTTGCGAGTTAAGGTGTTTAAATGGCAAAAGTGTAAGTATAAGTGTTAAAGTAATAAAAAATGCCAAGTTCAGGGGGCTGCGAACGTATTAAGCCTATTTAAAATAAATTAAGGAGAAAAGAGATAAGAATGGCTAACACATTTCATGAATATCCTCTCCATAATTGCTCCATATTCCAAGTTTTGTGGCAATAAAACCTTTTATTAAAAAAATGAAAGAAATATCACTTTAAAAATCAAAAGAAAGATAATAAAATGCTTAAAAGATGAATTTAGCTTTAAAAAGCAATTAAAATGAATATTTTTGAGAATTTAAATAAAAATGTCACTTGGAAATCACAATAAAGAAAAACACTTGAAAAATGGATTTTAAATTATAAATAGTTTAGAAAAACATTTAAAAACTATATTTGATTGATTATGTGGACTATTAATTCACAACATGAGATTTCATCAAGTTAGGCCTCAAAATGTGAATTTTGTACCTTGGATGGTATTCCCACATTATGAATTATTGAACACATAATCAACTCATTTTATTTGAAAAACTAGAAAATAAAAGAAATTGTGATCCATGTTCTTACATTTGGATGATTTTTGTAATCAACAAAGAACATCACAAATATCATATAAAAGCACAAGATTTATTAACAAAATGATCATAAATAAAGTATAAAAATGGAGAACAAAATGTGAAAAATATTTATGAAAATATTAAATGTAAGATTCCATATTTAAATAAAAATGAAAAAGGATTTATTTATTGAAAAAGAATTGAAAAATAAGTGCAAAGACATCATTTTATTAATAAGAAATTAATTACCCATCAAAAGAACAAAAAAACAGCCTTAGTTTATTTTTGGTTGCTGCCAGCAAATGAAATACAATTTAAACAAAAAAATAAATGGAAAAATTGATGCAATTGACAAGATAAATCATAAATAATATCAAAAAGGACATATAATAATAAAATTACAAATTAAAGTAAATAAATAAAGAAGAAGTAGGAGCAGAGATTGCGAATAAAATGCAAAAAAATAACAAGGACATAAATAAAGCCTAAAAATAAAGAGAAATGAGAGTTAAGTGTAGAGATTGAGATGATAATTGGTAATCTAACAACATGAATCATAAATTAATAATAAAAATAACCAATATAAATAAAAGTTAGAAATAAGTTAATAGGATTTAGTAAAGTTAGTAGCTTGAGATTGAGGTCTTAAGATTGATAACAAGAGGTATATGCAATGGATGATGCTAATGCAATGCATGCTCATACAAGCATTAAATAAATCTGGGGTGCATGCAAAGGATGATGTATAATGCAAATTCGGGAAGCGTGCAAAGTGATGCAAATTCGGGAAGCATGCAAGCGATGCAAGCCGGGAAGCATACAAGTATGCATCTAGAGGATCTAAAAATGAGCACATGCATGATAGTGATATGCATCAAGCACATGATATGCATAAAGGCACATGAATGCATGAAAATGTAATAATGCAAAAGAAATTGGGGGAGAAGTAAAGAATAGTTTATAAGAGTAGAGAAAAGGTTGGTAGAGACATGAAATAGTATTAGATGTGAAATAGACATAGAAATGACAAGAATAGGACTCTTATGAGGTTAGAGACACTTAATAAGCACAAAATAGCATTAAAAACTATACTTGACATATAAACTCCAAATTAATACGAAATGGACTCAATCAAAGCATAAAATATGAAAATAAAGACCCACAAGACTATAAAATAAATACATATAAATGAAGTATTTGTTTCAAAATGACAACAATTATCACCAAGAGCACAAGCTATAGACATTAATGCACACAAATCAACATCAAGTTCTATATCACAAATAAAATGACCCACAGAAGATAAAAACCCTAAATTAGAACATAAAATATGCATATTTTTGTCTCAGCAACAGTACATCAACAATCAAGGCCCAATAAAGCATGAGAAGCAAAATCAAGCAATATATGTGCACAAAATACATTAATCAAGGCTTTAAACATGTATTCACACAAAAATTAAGCATAAATGACAAATAAAATTAATAAAACATTCAATCAAAGTCACACAAAAATCAACAAACACAACTATAATCACCAAACCAAAGCAAGATCAAGGATCACACTTGAAAGCACTCAAAGAAGTGTTTTGAGAAATAAAAAGAAAATAATTGTAAAATCATTTAAAAATAGAAAAATAAGTTAAAATACTTCAATTCTATCATCCTAGGATCTTAGGAGAGGGTTAGAATCATGCTCAAGTAAGTATGAACCCTTAAAAACCTTAAAAATCATCATTAGAGTCATCTGGAGTGCAGAGGAGTGAACAACTAGTTTTGGATGTTGTTCAACCAATTTTGGGGGCCTCCAAAAATCAATCTGAGAGGCTCAACAATCGGTTTTGAGCCATGAACAGCCGATTTGGTTGTTCATTGGCCAAAACCGGCTGTTCATGTCTAAACAGTGCGGTTTTGCACTCTTTTACCTTGCAAACTTGATTTCAATGCCCCAAACCCCAGAAATAAGATGAGAATCAATGAGAGTGATGTTTTAGAAAGTGTTTAGCCTTAGAATTTGGGCAAGAACTCACCATGAAACACCAATTGATTAAAGAGAATTGAAACTCAAAGGGTAAATGGTGTTTTTAGGTGGGTTTAGGCTTGGTTTTGATTCTTATTTGTATGGAATTGATTTGCAGGAATTGATTTTATGATTTTGGTGATTGATTTTGGTATTATTGAGAGGGATTCGAGAAGAAAATAGGGAGAAAGTAGGTCTAAAAGAATTTTGGCATAGTTTCCCCTTAATTTCCCAAATTTTCCTAATTTTTAAGGCTATTTTAGAGAGAAATCTTACTTGATTTTTATACTGGAATTTCTTATTTTTAGAAGTGGAAAAAGTCCCCCAAAAGCTTTCTTAAAGCTTCTATTTATAGGCATTTGAGGTGAGTGACATTTATTGTAAATTTCCTTGAATATTCAAGGTTATTAGGTCATAGTATATACTCTCCCTTTAAAGAGTTAACATTTGTCCTAGTATAGTCCAAATTTGGAATATTCCTTACTTGGAAAGCACCTTTTTTTGACAAGTGTCCCTTTTTAGATAAGGACAAGGAGAGGTAAATAGTTATGGGACCAAGTTTGACCGCCGGAGGTTAAAATTTTGACTTTTTACTAAATGGGACCCACTGACATACTGGAATTTTATAAGACAGTTTTAGACTGAAATTCAACTCTGGGAGCTCTGTTTGATCGTTGAAAAGTTTCATTGACCAAAGTTTGACTTTTACTTTCGGTACTTCTAGAGGTTAAACTGAAGCTTCAAGAATTAAAACTAATATAAAAACTACATAGTGTAGACTGTAAACAGGCCTTACATAGGATTGTACTTATTGGTTTAGAAGACACGAGTCGGCTAAGTTTCTCTCTGATTGTTCTTCTCAAACCTCTTTCTCAATACCAAAATGGTTGGGTTATGGTTTGATTGAGGTTTGGTTAAGTCTTAAAACAGTGTAATTAGTGATCAGGTAAGGTTTTAGTGGTTCAGTGGATTTTGAAAAGGTTTGAATATCAATTCTCTTCATCAAATTAATTGTTTGATAAGACATTTTAGATTTTTCATCATCGGCTATCAGAGTTTTGAAAAATGACCCCAACAAATACATAAAGTTTTGGTTAAAAGAGTGGGATATTTTGAAGCTAAAATTTAAAATTTTCATGGAAGGAAGCTAATAGAAAACCAAAACTTCAATATTTTGGTTAAATAAATTTGGCTAACCTAAATGCTTGAGATAATTGGCATAAATTTACATTACGTTGGCCAATAAGTAATGCAAGCACATCAAGAATAACTGAGATATACATAGATTTTTCGGTGCATTTTTATTTAAGTAAAGGGTGCTAAGATTATTTTGACATAAATTGCCAAAATATAGCCAAAGAGTAAAAAATCTAAATTTTCTTGAAAAGGTGGCTAATGATGAATCAAAACTTTAATTTTGGCCAACCCAAATGTTCAAGCAAGTTAGGTTTTTTCTTAAAATAAAACCATGTTATGATGCTAGCAAGTGCTAAAAACAAAGCAAAAATGAACATGGTAAAAGCATAGTTGAATTAGATTGGCTAAATAAATGCCACAAGTGCTAGAAATTATTCTTCTATGTAAGAAAGAGGTGTAAAAATTATTTTGGCATGAAAGTTGCCAAAATATAGCTGAAATAAAGAGATTTTTAACAAAGTAAAATAAATTAATTTTTCGGCTAAAATATATTTGCATAATAAACTCAACACATCTCAAGCATTCAATGATGAGCAAAATCTTAGGGAAATAGCTAAAATTATCAAATTAATAGCATTTGGCTAAACAAAATTCAAGTAATATTTGTCTCCCAAAAATAAAGGTCATATCTCATTTCACCAAGATTAATGCAACAAGAGCTTACAAATAATATTGGAAATAGTTAAAATTGCAATGCAAAAATTATTCGGCTAAAATCAATGCAATTTGTTGAACAATACCAAAATTAAGTTTAATTTTTTGGCTAATATCAAATATTTTCTAAAAAGCAAAGTCCATTCAAGAAAAATACAAGTGCCAAGCCATAAATCACATGAGTTCATATCAATTAATCTCAAGATTGATTCTCAAAATAATCTAAACTCATTCAAAATTTGCAAGAAAAATAAATTACCTTTTTTATTTTTTCGAAAAAAAGTTTTGAAGAAGAATTTACCTTAGGGAATTTATCTAAACTTGCATAAATAATTTGCAAAAATTATAAAACCAGGAAGTGAAGGAGGGGTTATTGATTTGGAGCTAAAAAAATGCCTTGGGACAACAACCTTATTGCTGTTGTGGGTCACGATTGGAGAAGAAAACAACGTTGGGTAGCTGCTTGGCAGCTGCAACTTGGGCCAACAATAGTGAAGCGAGAACGAGGTTGAGTGCTAGTCTCCCACGGTGCGCGATGTTTTTGGCCTTACATGAAGTCGCGACATCAGTAGCAGCATGAGCATCGTCAGTTGCTTGGTGAGCGACATCGGTTTGTCACTGCTCATCAGTGTAGGCTATTCGCGATGACGGCTTGGTGATAGTGTTGGATGCTACAATAGGGGTGAACGATTGGTGCTGGTCGGAGAAGAAAGAGAGGGTAGAAAAATAAGGAGAAGAAAAGAAAGAAAAAAAAGGAAGAAGAAGAAGTTGCTTTTTAAGGAAAATTGGAGTTTAAGGATTTTTCAATTTGGGAATTTTTAGGGAAAATTAAAATTGGAATTTTTGAGCATTGATTTGAAGAAGAAATTAAATGAGAGCAAATTGAAGATAATAGTTTTCAAATATTGGGTTCTTGGGTAAGTGAAAATTTTGCTTGGGGATTTGGTTTATTTGAGTTTAAATTTTGAGAATTATTTAGAGAAATTAAAGGAGGATGGATAGAAGGTGGTAAATGCTTATTAATTAAAGGATTTGAATTTTGATTTAAGGATTTTGAATTGTTGTTTGATGATTTAGAAGGAGGTTTTGGTGGAGAAGATAAAGATGTCTTAGGACCATAATATTTCTTAGTCCACTCACATCTTTCTCTCAGTTTGTCTAGTTTGTCATGAGGAGCCTCTATTTGGCATCTCCATGCTTCTAAACTTTTTAGATCATCAAGAGGAGCAATTACTCTCCAACAAAATTTATCAAGCTTACCAAATTTTACCTTTGGCTTAGGCATGAGATCAAAGGGGAAGAAAGTTGAAAATAGAAGGAGAAGATCTTGGTGGCAAAAATTCATATTTATGTATATATAAATATATACAAATGGGTTTAGTTGATGGATTTTGTTTACATGTGGATTAGCATTAGGCTTGGTCCAAACTAATCATATATGAGGGGCATTGTTTGAGCCTCTATTGAATTTTGGGTTAAGAATATCTTAAGCCCACCAATTTTTAATATGATTAAAACTAAAAGGACTAAGATAAATGATGAAGCCCAATTTATGTGAAAGCTTGGCGATTAAGGAGTAGAGAGAAGCTTCTGGAGACAACCTTTGGTGTTTAACTTGGAGAAAAAGATTACAGGGAGTTACGTGAATTTATTTTCCCCAAAACGGAAAACTCTTGAGCTATAAAATTTATTTATAGAAATAAATTCTATAAGTATAAAAGGCACAGAATGATTAGGAAAGGTATCTACAATCATCATCATTAATTAATCATTATCAATCACAGCCAACCATTCAAGTTCAATACCAGTCTCTCAAATAATCAGTTTTATCATTAGCAAATCTTTTTCTTTTAGCATAGAATTTCTATTCACAGCAAGATTTCCTTTTCTATCCATCAAATTTATATCAAGATAATACAATTTTCTTTCATTAGTCTCAAGCTCAATTTATTAATAAGTTTTGTTATAATCTTTTCGAAATTCAAACAAATTGTGGTAAAGGCGTTTGGGGATTCACATTCCATCTAAAAGAAGTCAGCATATTTTGAGGATTTAACTCCTTTTGCACGCTCAAATTAATCTAGAAACAACTCTTGAGAAATAAAATAGAAAACTAATATTAAATAACTAATATTAAATAATTAAAATATGAAATAATTAATAATAATCAATATTTTAATAATATTAATAATAAATAATAATAAAATAAATTTTATATATATATATGAGCAATGTTTAATTTTCATTAACCTTCAACTCAATTTTTTTACACTTATGGTAAAGCTTGTCCTTAAAACTTTTGTTTTGATTTTGTACAAATTGAGTGCTCAATTCCAATTAGAGGGCGATGATGTATAAGTATACATTTTTTATTTAATTATCAAAATATTGAGTGGTTTATTAATTAAGATAGTTGAACATGGTCATTATGTATGAAAATTTTAATTTTTACAACCTAAGCATAAACTTAAAGATTGAATTTGAGCATAATTTTAGGTTATTTTACAATAAAAAATAAAATAAAAAAATCTCTCTCTTCTTAATAAGAGTAATGCTTAAATCCTAATCTAACTATACTTCAATGCTCTTACTAAAGTAAAAGTATCCAAAGGACCCACTTGGCAGTATCCACGCTTAATAGTACGGGAACGATGGAGGATTACTAAGAGTGGGAAGATTTGGTGAGAGAGATTGACTTGAAAAAGGATAAGAAGGAGCGTAAAATGCACTCATAGAATAAAAGAAAAGATGTTGTGAAATGGAGCGTAAAACACATTCACAACCAATTTTGTTTTTTCTCCTAAGTTCTGTGCATCGGATTTCAAATAGGTTATGTGCTTGAGTTTTGATTGGTAAATTGTTCATATATGATGTTTTTTTATCTGATTATCTTCTTTAGTAAACATTTTTCAGTCTCGGTGCTGTCGACTTACATATCTTAGAAATTGTAACTCTTTGGTTGTAGTTGAACTTGTGTTTAAATTTATAAATTTGATTTTTACTTGAGGACAAGTAAAACTTTAATGTGGCGAAATTTGATGTGTACAATAATTATATATTTCTAAGTTGAATTTTAATGAATTTTGAATAAATAATTAGCTAGAATTGGGTAGAATTTAGGTTTAATTAGGAATGCTTTTAGTTTAGACCTTTAATTTAGTTTTTATTGATTTTGATTTAGTTTTGGTCAAATTAGAAATTTTTATTTAATATTAGTAAGTGTTTCCCTTTTTATAGGAAAGTCAAAAAAGGAATTCCAAAATAGTCAAGGATTAGTGCGACATGGTCATGACATAGGCATGCTTGTGCCCATGCCATGCATTGGAGGAAGAGTCAAGGAAGCATGGCTTACAACACAGCCATGTTGGAAGCCATGTCTACCACTGGACTTCGAAGGATATAGTGTTAGCACTGGTGGTATGCCCTAGAGGCCAATCACATATTTTGACATTGTAAATAATCCCAAATGGCAATAAGGAATATTCTTTTATCTAAAATATTTATTTAATTGAATATTCACCATTAGTATAATGCTAAATAAATCTATTATCAAGAGTTGATAATATGAGTTACAAATTTATTTAGTACATATGCTATAAAATTGTTCATAGTCAATAAATTAATATTTGGGTAATATTAATTTGACTATCGCCTCTGTTTATGTTCCTTGATTAGTATATGATACTAATAGTAGGAGGTAGTGAGTCTCATGCTACTTGATATGAGATATCAGAATAAATATGTGGATTCTCATGTAATGGGTGGATCGAACATGGCGTTAGATTTATGATCATAAGGATATTCACTTATAGTCAATTATCACAGTCTAGGTCATAATGGTGCATATAATCCATTGACCTAAGGTGACACGGTCATCCACATTTAAGTGTCTAGGATTTATTACCGCTTACATACCTGTGTTAATCACATATGGGCATATGGGGTGCAATGGCCCTAGTAGGTTAAATGTAAGGATGAGTGTTTAGCCAAGATGAGATTCATTGCCTGGAGTGAACGAGGATCTCCATCTAAGTTTGTTCTTGATGAATAATTTCCTGGCTAGGACAAATATGACATAGTCTGAAAGAGTTTCAATACTAGAAAGTGTTTCTAGTTTTTGTTATGTTTTATCAAGAATTAAACTTGAGATGAGGTCATATGATAAAGCTATTAGAGTTTGACTAAACCTTGGCTCTAGGCTATATCGAGATCTTCTAATGAAGGGATTCTAGTGCATGGTTTTTATGACCATAGGGTTCATATGAATCAACACATGCATTCATTTCTAATTGGGTAGTTATGATATCGATGTTGTTGGTAACTCACAACTTATGAGAACTAAATGTGCATAATTGGGATTTTCACATTTAGACTTGAAAGGAGTTTCAAATAATATGAAGTGTTGATATTATCTTCTCATTGCCAATTAGACATGAACTTAGTAAGTCACACCCAAAAGAGTTTCACCAAATCATCAATATTAATCTAATTATTGATTAAAGAGTTTAATCAATTAATTAAGATTAATGGAATTGAATTTATGCTTTAAGCAATGATTCTAGCATATCATGAAATCTAATTCCACCAAGGGTTTAATTATTAATTTATACTTAATTAATATGAGATATTAATTAGAGTATTAAATTAATAAATTGTGTTATTTCTAATTGGACTTGGATTAATGGCCTAAGTTGTTTGGGCCTAGGCCCAAAAGAGTTTTGGGCCAAAGATTAATCTAAGATATTGAGAAAGCCCATGAGCCTAATCCAAGCCCATTTGTTATGTGGATTGGGCTTGGGCCAAATGTTGGCCCAATTGCTAAGCCCAAATCAATGTGAACATGACATGGTCAAATTTGTCATGTTAGGCATGCATTATCCTTTATGTGTATAATGTCGATCATGGATATGATAAGTACTAAGCTTGGCTTATTAGGCTTGTCATGTTAGGCACACATTATCTCTTATGTGTATAAATTTGACTAAGGCAAAGATAAGGATTAGGTGACATGATTAAGTGTAGAAAATGTATATAAACATAATACATGAGATGTATTAATTCTCTACATAATTCTTGATATACTAGATAAGTATGCAAGTTGTATACTTGTCATGATGAGTTGTATACTTATCATAATGAGTTGTGTCCTTATCATGACAACTCATATGCATGTGATGAAAGAGATTATGTCATTGGGGTTAGCTTTCTCTACTTATAAATATACGACCATGGATATGTTCAAAGGTTACACAATTTGAGAGCTTTGTGTAGAGACACAAAAGAGAGAAACAACACATACACAAAATAAACCTAAAATATACTTGCAAGAGATTGAGTTAGTGTAAGACTTGTGAGGGTCACTAAAGAGGAAACTTGCAACTAACCAAATCAAAGCAAGAAGGTGATTGAAAAGCTTTGGTGTTTCAAGCTAGAGGCCTAACACTTGGGAGACTAAACATTTGATTCAAGAGTTGAACCAAAAGATCCAAAGTTTGTAGAATACTTATGGTCTACATCAAACTTAGGACATTGTAAGTTTTCTTGAAACTTAGAATTCCTAGGTTGTTGTTTGTATGTTATTTTGATATTTAGCTATGTGTTAAATGCAAATTGGATCCTTGGGAAAGGAAATCTTCATGTTATAAAGGGTTATGCAAGTGATATTTTTAAAATTTCAACTATTAGACGCTTGTGCTCACCACACTTGGATGTTGCATAACCGTTTCCTTTCAAAACCACCATTGATTTTATTAGGGTTTTACCAAATAAACCTAATTTACTAACAAAATTTTAAAGTGCAGAAAAATAAATATTCCACTATTTTCCCACTATCGGGACTATTACAATTCTACTAAAAATTAAAATTAAAATTAATTACAACCCAAAAAAAATTACAAAGTACAAAGAATTAAAATAATACCAAAAAAAAAGAAAAACTACGTGCAAATGCAAATTTTAATTCATGGCATTCCATGAATCTTCATGGGTTTTGTTCTCTATAGTGAATTCATGTCACCCCATCCATAATCATAAACACAAAAATAAATAAGGATTAGTAATTAAAAAAATAAAAAATAAAAATGAAATCAAATAATATCAAAATCAAATAGAATAAAAATAATCAAACAAAATAAAAAGAGAAAGGAGTAGAAGAAGAGATTATTTGATGGATGTAGTATTGATTCCCCTTAGAAGGTCAAAGCTTGTGGCTTTTGTTGTGTTTGTCTATGTTTTTTTATTCATTTGGATCTGATTAATAGCCAGGAACTAAAGAAAAGTACATGAAAAATAAAAGGAGGAAGGACTGTATTTTGGCTCATGGTAAAGAATCAGAAAAAACAGAAGAAAAAGAATAAAATCCTTGGAGCCTCCCTCTACGTGAAAAGAAAATCATGTATTTATACAAAAACAGCTCCTGTAACCCTAAGTTGGTTAGAGAATAAAAATAATTTATTTAATTATTTATCTAAAAACAAACATATTTATCAAAAAAAAGTAATTAAAATAAAATTAAATTAAAAAATAAAAAAATAAAATAGAAAACGAAAATCAATTCGCAAACTGAACTTACCTGCTTTTGGCTAAAGGCGTGGGCATTACATGGCCAAATTAATTTGTTTTGGCCATTTGGGCCAACGTTGGCCCATCCTTCTTCTTTTTTAAAAAAATAAATTTCTCTCTTGTTCTTTTTAATTTATTTTAAAAATTTATGTAAAAAAATAATTAAAATAAATAAAATTTAAAATAAGTCTTAAAAATAATTTACAATTTAGTTTGAAACTAATAAACCAGATCCAATAAATCTAATTTCACAGCCAATTTTCATTATTGGGACCTCTATCGCATCCATGCTCTAGTCATCCCGAAATTGGGTGCTTACAGTTGCCTCCCTTTGTCGTTGTTGCTTGACAAATTGCGACAAAGCAAATAAGCACACAATTTCAAAAAGTAAGGAGTTAGGATAATTACATGTGTGTCTTAAGACCTCTGTTTTTTATCAATGCTTATGATGTTGTGCAACATCATGCAGAATGCTAAAGCAAATTTCACTATAATCCCTATGGGATATCTATTGAAAAAGTGATTTGAAGATGTGCTATAGTTCTTGTGGAATGTCTAATGGTGGTGCTATAACTATCGTGTAGTGTCAAACTAATTGCACTATATTCCCTGTGGGACGTCTAGTGAAAAAAAAATGATCTGATGCGCTATAGGTCCTGTGGAACGTCTAGCATTGATGCTATAACTACTGTGTAATGTCTAGCTGATTGCACTATATTCCCTATGGGACGTCTAGTGAAGTGAAATTAGTTATATTCCTTGTGGGATGTCTAGTTATGTGATGAATTTTGCTATATTCCCTGTGGGACGTCTAGCGAAGTGATGCTATAACTACTGTGTAGTGTCTACATGATTGCACTATATTCCCTGTAGGACGTCTAGTTAAATGAAATTAGCTATATTCCCTGTGGGACGTCTAGCAAAGTGATTGATGAGTTTTGCTATATTCCCTATGGGACGTCTAGTGAAATGATGTTATAACTATTGTGTAGTATCTAGCAAATTGCACTATAGTTCCTGTGGAACGTCTAGTGAGGTGTAATTAGCTATATTCCCTATGGGACATCTAGCTATATGATGAATTTCGCTATATTCCTTGTGGGACGTCTAGCGAAATGATGTTATAACTACTGTGTAGTGTCTAGCTGATTACACTATAGTTCCTGTGGAACGTCTAGTGAACTGTGATTTGAAAGTTTCGCTATATTTCCTTTGGAACGTCTAGCGAAGTAATTGATGAATTTTGCTATATTCCCTATGGAACGCTTAGCGAAGTGATGCTATAACTACTGTGTAGTGTTTAGCAAAAAGTGATTTTGAAAAAGTGTTATAACTACTATGTAGTATATAATAAAGTGAATTTGAAATTGAGTTATAGCTACCATGTAGCTTATAATAGAGTGAATTTATGGTTTATGTTATAGCTACTGTGTAGCATATAATGAAAAACAAATGTAGAAGTTAAGTTTTTTTGGATTTTGCTGCGATCCTTCCATTGCTCGCTAGCTTTAATCAAGTACAACCCTTTCATTGCTCGCCTTTGATGCTACAACCCATAACTGCTTGCTACTTATTTTGAGTACTTGAATTCTTTGTGCTGACCGATTGGAACTTTCATCAACTGATTTTGAATTTTTGCTGATTGCTTTAAGTTTCTGGTTGATTGACTTTGAAGTTCTCTGCTAATGGACTTTGAATTCTTACTGATTGACTTTGATCGGCTACCTTCATTGCTTGCTGACCTTGGTTGACTTGATAGTGTTGTTTCTGAATCTACATGTTGAGCATCTTCTTCTGGATTCGCAATTCCTGAAGACTTGTTGAAGTTGAAGTTAGTTTCAACATGATGATTGTACAAAAAGTACATCAAGTTGATCAAATTCATCATTTTATCATGAGATAGTGTGTTTCCAATGAATCTCATTAATTTTTATTTTGATGACTATCATTTATTTGACATTTGCAAAATCAGAGGTATTGTTAACCATCTTATGCTGAGAGAATATTATTTACCAAGTGGATAGCTGACTTTCACACCTAAATTCAGGGAGAATTTTCTAGACAAAACTTGTGGACATTGAGCATAAATAGATCAAATTCTCAGTATTAAAACAGTCTTTGAGTTATTTTTGTGCTTTACTTCCTTATCCGAGTATTCCCCTGCCTTTCTCATATTACTCAACGTGGATACCATTGGAAGGGTCCTTTGGATACTTATACTCTTAAAGAGCATTAGGGTAAATAGAGCAGCTTTTAACATGGTCCTCTTTTAGTATTCCCCCGCTTTTCCTGTATTACTCAGCGTGGATACCACTAGAAGGTTCACGTTGATACTCTTACTCATATATGTGCATTGGAGTTTATTAGAAGTGCTTGCTTTTATCTTGATTCTACTTTTAGTATTCCCCTACTTCTCTTGTATTACTCAGCGTGGATACCGTCAAGGGATTTTATACTTGTACTCATTCGAGCATTAGAGTAGATTGGATGCACATTTATTATTCCAAAGACTGAAATGATATTCTAAAATTCAAGCAATTTATACTACATATCGACAAATTTTATTTTTTTCGTATTCTTCCCTTTATTCAGGTGCAAAGCATGCATTAGATTGATTAGAGTTTAGAAACTTTAAGCATAAGGTCGTTAACCGGACATCTAAACTCTACAAGGCTAATAAAAGAGAGCCCTTAAGATCAAAGTTCATGAGTTAAGTTCTTTTTGCACATGATCTCATGAAATGGATGAATTTACTTTGAATTTTTGAAAAAATTATTATTATTATTTTTTTTTGAGGATGCATTTTATCATGGAAACTAAAGGGATAGAGTTTTGTTACTTCCCTTGAGCACTAGTCAAGATGTTTGTCACACGGGGTGATATTTTGATAGTGATTGGTATTTGCCTTCTTGCCCATTTTTATTGTCGTGCTAGTTTTTTCCCTTTTATTTTTCGTGCACAAAATACCATAGGTTAGTTTGGTATGTTTGCATGTAAAGAAGTTTTATTAGAATGCAACTTCGTTATTTTGCACTCTTCCCTTTTTGATTATTGTGATGATTTCTTTAATCACATGGGTCTTGATACTCCATTATTGAGGTCATGGCATAAGACTGTGTTTGTCCTTCTGTTATTATCATTGATGTTATGACAAAGAAGATCATTTATCTTCCTAACGTTCCCTACAAAAAATAAGGTTTAGTAGTCAGAGGCTTTATTTTATTGTCAAAGAAGTTTCAGAGTGCATTCATCTCAAGTTTTGAGTGCATTCTTCTCTTTTCTAGGCCAGTGACTGCATTATTGGTGTGTTGGACCTTCTCATCACCGTATTCCATACTCTATATTGGTCTTGATGTTGCAGAGTTCTATTTTGATTGGTTAGGAGTTGAGAGAGGTGTTTCTCCAAGGATTCAATGTTTCATTTTCGCCTGAGCTTTTTATAGCTATCAGAGGTACACTTAGGAGCACCTTTTAGAGTAGATTCTTGCTGATCCATCTGAGGTATGCTTGTCATCACTCTTTCCCATATTATTGATTTCACAATTTATGGAAGTAGGCTCTCCTCTTGCTGAAGCTCCAAGTGATATTCCGAATGATGCTCAAGATGAGGCTTTTGAGATGAATGCTGAGTCTGAGGAATCCGAGACTCCTATCTAGTCCCTTAAGGTTGCCAGGATGCTGCTTTTGTAAACACCACTATCAGCAATATTCCATTGTTGGATTGATCCATAATTTACTAGGCTTCTCCATTCAAGAGTCTTGTTGAACATGAGGCTCATATTGATAGCTTCACTTCTCCTACTTTCACTCCTTCAAACTTTGGCTACTTTCCTGTACTTTTACAACACTAATTTTGAATGTTAGTAGTAGAGTATTTAAACAACCTTAACTTGTCCCAAAGATCTTTTTCCATAGAAAACAAGTATCTCACAATAGATGTGTGCAAGTGTATGCATGATATGTATTATATGCATGATCTTAACATGTCATTTTTTTGGAGTAGAGTTATGCTCATAGCTTGGAGTGTGAGAATGAGATGCTTCATTAACAACTTGCAGGTTTGAGCATTGAATGCTTCTAATGTTAGAGCTTTTGATACAATTTATCGGACAGATGAACAAGCTAGCGGGTGGAGTCCATGGCCTGACATTGGAGCTTCTTAATTAACTAATGCTATATTGAACTTTGCTTTTGCTACTACTTTTGTTGTATGATAACTGATGCATCCACATGCTTGTAGTTTACTCTTTTTTTTTTGCCCCTAGAATTCTTTTGATGACTCTTATACTTCAGAATTCCATC
This sequence comes from Mallotus repandus, assembly GCA_949671775.1. NCBI lineage: Eukaryota > Viridiplantae > Streptophyta > Magnoliopsida > Malpighiales > Euphorbiaceae > Mallotus > Mallotus repandus. Next base: position 50,164 of record CATIWM010445810.1, read on the forward strand.
TTCAGTCTTTGAGTGTAGATTCATTGTTTCGACCCCTATCTATTTACATTTTGCCCATAATTTCTTATAATTTTCTTTCATGAAGATGGTGATGCTAGGGTCATCAGTATTTTTTGAGAATGGAGCCAAACTCATGCTTCTTATTCTGACTGAATTCATCAACACCTTTCTGGCAAACTTCTTGTTTCTTCATGCGTGCAACAAAAATCTTTTATTTTTCTTCTTTTTTTTTCTCATGCCTTTATTTTTGCCTAAGCTGCGCTTCTAGGTTTTTAACTTAGCAAGCTTGCCCTAACTTTTGCTTAAGCCGACCTTGCAGGTTTTTGACTTAGCAGGCTGATTTTTTTTCTTCCCTTTTTCAATTTGGTTACTAAAGAAACTCTACTTGTTCACTGCACTTGTCAATCTTTTATCTTACCATCCCCATTACCATGCCCATTAGTTGCAATCTCATGTATTGAAGATGCAAAGGAGTGAATGAACTAACTGAAGAAGGTTCTTGACACTGAAATTGACTAGGCTTGCTCTTAGTTAAAGCTGGACAAGGTAAGGAATAGCTTCTGATGCATTGATTGATGGCAGCTACAAGGTATGGGTTATAATACAAGTTATTGAGCTACCTGAGTTCTTTAGATACAAGAGGACACTAGACTTTATAAAATGAATCACAAAGGGATGACAATAAGAGAAAACAAAACTAATACAATGATCTCATAGCTCTAATTTCTCTGGCTTGTCTCAATTCATATTGAATGATAGCTCTCATGTCATCAATCAAAGCGCCTTTAATGTCTTCCAAAGTCCAATTTCTTCTTTATTCTGGTTCCATTTCTTCTGCCTGACTAGTTGGAGCTTGTGCAGTTTCTAGGTAGAGCGAGTTGATAGGACTCTTTCCTACACTTTTAAGAATCTCCTTGGCTATGGATTGTGGACTCTAAGTGATTCTCTCTAGTCTGCTAGCTCTACATTTCCAAATAAAGGATGACCCGGATGAATCTATGATAGCTGCAAAATAAGGTGTTAGTATGATGCATGATCTATATGTATACATGTATGCATGATACACGTACTATGCAACAAGTAACAAATAACAAGTCAAGTATATAACATACATCCTTCCAATCTTATTTCTCCCATACACGTATTCAATGGCAAGTCTCTTTTCCTAGGATTTTTGGTATTGGCCTCACTACAATAAGGGATATCAAGAACCGATGTGCATGCCATATCTCTCAAAGCAGTAAAGCATAGAAATAACATTTCTAGGTATAAAAGTTTAGCCCAATCATTTTTAGCCCAAAGGGGCTTTTAAAGTATGGGCTTGGGCCTTTATAGATAGAAATACCTCACGACAACATACACAAGCAATTTTGGGTAATCCTAGGGGAAGTTACTAGGCCACTACATGTGCTGAGTCTGATGAAAAGGTCAAGGTTCCCTTAGCAAGATGCCCTCCTGTAAGACTTGACTTACAGACCAAGGTCAGAGAGGCCCGACATCCTTTGCAAACTCGAGAGAATACTACCCCCCTTTAAGACTTGGGTCACAGACTCTGGTCAGATGAGCCCAGTAATATCTCTTGAACCGAGTTAAGGCTAAGATTGATGGTTAGCCAATTTACAATCCCAGGAAGCTAGTGGAATCAAAGGATTATGAATGGCGAGGTTTAGCGCGCGTATAAGATTTTAGCAACCGCGACACTGTTTGAGCTCGGGGCTCCACGGAATACACTAACTGGGACAAATCGAAGCTGGTGGTAACTTTATTCTCTAAAAGAGAATTAGCGCCAAAATCAGGGAATTCTGGGAATGGAATACCAACTTCTTTTAGTCTCGTGTTCTTTAAAATTAGTTTATGAATTACTATCTTATTCTCTAATTACATGCAATTTCATATTAAACCCTATTTTAGCAATCAACGCCCAAGGCAACTAGTCATGAAATTACACATAAAAAATGCATTCATACAAGGTGGAACGTCCCTAAATTAGTCTATTCTACATTGATTTTAATTTAAATTAGCTAAATCTACATATTTTATTTATAAAAGATAATGAAACTAAAGGTGGGCCTACCATTTTTATTAAATTAGTGAGCTTAAATCTACAAATTTTAAATTCTAAAAAAAGGGCTTAAGGCTATTAAATTTTAAAAGAAAAAGAAGTTGAATTAGTAGGCTTAGTTCTAACTAATTTTAATTAAGTGAAATGAGTCCTAAATCTATTTATTTTTAAAAGAAATGCTTTAATGGGCTGCACTAAGTCTAAATTGAATTCTAATTAATCTAAGAATATGGGTCTACATCTAATTAATCTAAATGGGCCTAAATTGATTTTAAATTAATTAAAACCTAAAACCAGTTTCAAAAGCCTATTAATTAATTATATTAATCCTAACGTGGGCTTGGGGCCCAAAACGCACAAATATATAAACAAGCCCAAATAACAAAAATAAACTAATCAATCAAGTCAAAACATACATACTATCATATCTAACCCTAATTTAATTCCCATGCAACCTAAAATTAATCTAAAACCACCATTGATTTTATTAGGATTTTACCAAATAAACCTAATTTACTAACCAAATTTTAAAGTGTAGAAAAATAAATATTCCACTATTTTCCCACTATCAGACTATTACAATTCTACTGAAAATAAAAATAAAAAATAATTACAACCCCAAAAAATATAACAAAATACAAAGAATTAAAATAATACCGAAAAAAAGAAAAACTACGTGCAAATAAAAATTTTAATTCATGGCATTCCATGAATCTCCATGAGTTTTGTTCTCCACAGTGAATTCATGTCACCCCATCCATAATCATAAACACAAAATTAAATAAAAATTAGTAATTAAACAACATAAAAAAATTAAATCAAAAGCAAATAAAATAAAAATAATCAAACAAAATAAAAATAGAAAGGAGTAAAAGAAGAGATTATTTGATGGACGCAACATTGATTCCCCTCAGAAGGTGAAAGCATGTGGCTTTTGTTTTGTTTACCTATGATTTTTTATTTATTTGGATCTGATTAATGGCCAGGAACTAAAGAAAAGTATATGAAAAATAAAAGGAGAAAGGACTGTGTTTTAGCTCACGGAAAATAATCCGAAAAAACAGAAGAAAAAAAATAAAACTCGAGTCTCCCTCTACATGAAAAGAAAATCACGTATTTATACAAAACACCACCTGTAACCCTAAGTTGATTATAGAATAAAAATAATTTATTTAATTATTTATCTAAAAACAAACATATTTATCAAAAAAAAATAACAACTAATTAAATTAAATAAATAAAATAAAAAACGAAAATCAATTCGCAAACTGAACTTACGTGCTTTTGGCTAAAGGCGTGGCCATTACATGGCCAAATTAATTTGTTTCGGCCATTTGGGCCAATGTTGGCCCATCCTTCTTTTTTTAAAAAATTTTTCTCTCTTTTTCTTTTTAATTTATTTTGAAAATTTATTTAAGAAAATAATTAAAATAAATAAAATTTAAAAATAGCTCCTAAAAATAATTTACAATTTAGTTCAAAATCAATAAACAAGATCTAATAAATCTAATTTCACAGCCAATTTTCATCATTGGATCTTCAATCACACCCATGCTCTAGTTATCCCGAAATTGAGTGCTTACAATAATTTTATAATAAATATATGTAATAAATGTTTTAATGAAGGGAGGTTTTCAAACCAATATACATTTCTTTATATTAACTTACTCAGAGAGATCTGACTCTCCTCAATTATTTTTCCAGGAACCTGGGAGTCTTCAGTTAGTTCACCTTCTCTTTGCCGAACTCATTCTTCACCGGTGGTACTAAGTAGGCTATTTTAATGTTGTTATTGTATGTGGATTGTGTGTAGAAATCTATACACTGCAATAGTTTGGAAGACTTGTATTCAATGTGTTTGCATTATTATATGTTGAAATTATATTTTGAGATTTTATGAATAAATGTGTTCTGTAAGGTATTGAAGTTGGGTTGGATTATTGGAGGTTGTGGTTATGGTTATATGTATTGGGAGTGCATTCGCATTTTTACATGTTTAGTTTTGTCCTGGTACAAGGGAAACTCTGCTGGATTTTTTGTAGAATTTTAAAGTTAGTTTTATTTCCGTAATAAATTTCTTAGGCTTACTATAAGTTTCGGAAGCTTATTGCTTTCCCATTTCCTAATGCCGGTCATGTGCCCATTGGGGGTTCGGGTCATGACAAAAACAATGATCAATGTGATTCAAACCTCTTTGAATTCTCAAAATAATTTAAAAGACGGATACTTTTTAGGTTTTTAAGGCAATTGAAAAGGTGTACGTTAGAGGCAAAATTTATAAAATAGAAATAAAATAAATAAAAAAATTAGAAAAAACAGAAAGAAGTAGAGTAGCCACGGATGCAATGTTTGCTTGTTAAATGGTAAAAATAAGAAATATAATGGAGTTAATTTTAAATTTTCAAAAATAAAAGTAAGTGTAATTTAAAATATAAGAGATAATATTATAAAAAATAATACTCATTCATATGTTGTAAAACAAAATTATATAGAAATTTAAATTATAAAAATTAAAATAAATATAATTGAAAATATGAAAAGTTATAAAATATAAAAAATTTATTGGCCATTAATATTTGATGAAATGAAAATAAAATAGAAAAGTAATTAGGAGCAAATTCACCACATGGCAAAATTTTTCTTAGGTGCAATTTTCCTTTGTAATCTTTCTGTTTTTTGCAAGTTAAATTTTTATGTATTTTGAACTACTGATTTTTAAAGTTTAAATAACTGTAACTGCGCATTTCATCTTTGTTATCAGCATGAATTTCACCATAACTCATTATAGGAAAACTTCATAATCGACCACGTTAACTATTTATAAAATGCCTTTTATAATTATGGGCTAATTTGTATTGTCAAACCTATCTCTTCCATTGTTTAATTCATAATTCAAATTTATTTTTTTAAAGGAAAATAAAAGCGATCTAACATTAGTTATAACTAATTTAATAATTTCATAACTATTTTTTATAGGCTAAAAAACTAAAGTGAAATTGATCACTTTAAATTTAGTTTGCATATATAGAAGTATATAAAAAATACAAACTCAATAAAATAAAACTATAACTTAAAATAAAATTTATATGCATCAACAAAATATTAATAATAAACGAATAAAAAATAAAAATAATAAGAGAGTTAGCTAACATAATAAAAAAATAAACCATAAAAAGAATTTACCATCTTCATAACTCTTTTTTTTAGTTAAGAGAGAAAAGTGAGAATAATCACACTTTCAAGTCACTTAATTTTGTGAGAATGCACATTGTTGGTATTTATAAAGATATAAGAAAGAATATGTCACGACTCGAACCCCCAAGCGCACATGACCGACACTAGGGAATAGGAAAGCAAACAGCTTCTGAAACACGTAGTAAGCTTAAGAAATTTATTATGGAAATAAAACTAACTTCAAAATTCTAAGGAAAATCCGGCAGAGTTTCCCTTGTACCAGGATGCAACCAAAACCTGTACAAATGCAAAAACACTCCCAAATATATCATCACAACCACAACCTCCAATAATCCAATCTCAACACAACACAATTAGTAATATCAACAATAAACATTCAAATCTATTGCGGTGTCTAGATTATCTAAATTTGTTACACTTGAATACCAATAACATTAAATTAACCTACATAACATAGCCGGTGAAGAATGAGTCCGGCGTAGAGAAGATAAACTAACTAAAGACTCCCAAGTTCTTGGAAAAATAATTGAGGGGAGTCAGATTGCACTAAGTAAGCTAATATAGAAAAATGTATATTAGTTTGAAACCTTCTCTTACTTAAACATTTATCTCAAATATTTATTATAAAAATGCATTTAGAGAAAGTCATTAGTTTACCAAATGATATATATATATATATATATATATATATATATATATATTAAATATCCGTTCAGTAAGACTTACTCTTATACAATCAGTGGTTACTGGTTCTCCTTTTCATTCATTTGCTGTATACCAGTGGCCTTAATCTCTTATCAGATTTTTTGAGCGTTGTATGTGGAACTTTTTGTGGTCACGTTCTGTTGATGAGAGAAAATTAATTTCAGTCCCTTGGAATCTCTCTTGCCTTCCGGTTAAAGAGGGAGGGCTTGGCATAAAGCAATTAAATTTTTTTAAATGAAGCAGTGCTTAGCAAGTCAGCTTGGAAGTGTATTGCTTCTCAAGCATACCCTATGACAGCCCTTCACTCTAGATTTCTTCATCCATCGGGCACCCTGAGACTTTCTTATATCCAGTCTTCTGTTTGGTTCCCCCTCAAGCATATCTATATGTTGCTTCGGTTAGAAATCCTATAGTTTATCACATCCAATAGTTCTTTAAATTTTTGGACAGGAGATTGGATTTTTCCAACTGTGGCTACGTAACTTGGAATTTCAGATTGAGACCAATGCTTTTTAATGGATTCGATCTCATCTTTTACTGACCAAGGTTCTTGAAATTTGTCACATATTTCTAATGCTACTATTAAAGATAATATTGTTGTTGTCCAGTGAATCAAATGCTTGTGTTTGGACTAAGCGAAAGTGACGTAGCGGAAACTTACAAGAACAAGATAGATATATTGCTAGACGTTGAATCGCGCACGATTACCGCCAAACAATCCTCTAAAACCTATTGAATTGCGCACAACTACTAGGAATTAGGCATCCAAATCACACTCAATTTGGGATAAAAATAATCTCTGATTATTAAACAACGAAAACTATCTCACAACAATGAAAAAGACAAATAAATAGGGCTACAAACGAAAACCCTAAAACAGAGAAGCAAAAATACTGAAAATATCCCAAAAATATACGAAACACGAAAT
>CATIWM010445822.1:0-23410 GCA_949671775.1 Mallotus repandus
TTAATGAGAATTAGTTAAAGCCTTTTCAATTGATAGAAATAAATTAAGTAATTTTTACTTGAGAAAGATTAATTACTACCTTTGAAATCCCAAGAATTGCAATTGAAAGAAGACTAATTTCTTGTAATCGGCTTAATTAAAAATATAGTGATACAATCCCTAACATCATTCTATCATTTGCTTGTTAAAACTTAAATTAATTGATTTTATTATTTAGTTGCATTTTGGCTATTAAAAATTAGCAATTATAATTCATTTAATATTTGATTCTTAAACAACTTAAAAACATAATTATTAGTTGGATAAACATTCAATTCTCGTGGGATCGACTTATACTTATTCTATATTACTTGACGAACTCGGGAGTCAATCAATAGGCAAAGGCAAAATTTTGGCACATTTAATAGGTCACATGAGCATGACCCCAACATGTACCAAAATCTACCATTTTCCCCACATTCCCTTTATATGTAAAACCACATTTGCAAATGCCACACGGTTTAACATTCACCTGTAATTATAGTTCCCTTCAGCGTAAGGGTTAGGGTTCGCTTCTATGGAGCGTAGAGTTCCCTTTCTAGGGTTTTGTCAGGGTTTGCTGCCTCCATTCACGTTCCTAATACACTCCATCTCTCCTTAATTCCTCTTTTCGTTGAATCGCTCTAGAATAGGACCTCCTTTCATTTTCTTTCCATCGTTTTGATGTTCTCATTTTTTTCTTTTTTTCTATCTTTGGTATTTTATCTCTCTAAATTTTATTTCCTTTGTTTTTCACGATTGTGTTTGTGCAATAGGTTGAAGCCGTTCTTATCCATATCGCTTCTTGAGAATAGAATTGTTCTTGAAGGTCTCGACTGTGTAGTATGACTACTCAGCAGCCTTCGACTCTATAGGATGTAGAAGCAAATCTGATTGAGGTTTTTGTATTTCACAAGGAATTTGATCAACCATACCAGAGTTATTGTCTAGCGGGAACTCTGCTTACGGACATAAATTTTAATTCCTATGCGCTGATGGAGACCATGAAGCGGAGTTAGAAAGCTAAACAGAATATGATATGTCATGAATGGGGGAAGAATTTATTTCTTTTTCGGTTTGATGACAAAAATGGGTGCTCCGCAATGAACCATGGCACTTTGAGAATAATCTCTTCTGTCTAAAGATGATTTTTGAGGATGAACAACCATCAAGCATCACATTCAGTTCGGCCACCATCTGGATATGTGCATATGATATGGCCCTATGCTGCATGAATGAACCTACAGTGAAAGCCATTGTGGGGAAGATAGGTGAGTTGGTCACTATTGATAAGCATGAGATTAACTCTGGTGGACGATTTGTGCGGTTTAAAGCTCAAGTGACTGCTAAAGAACCACTCCTGAGGGGTATCACTATAGGCATCAAAGGCAAACCAGTGTGGATCCCATTGAAGTATGAGAACCTTCCTATATTTTGCTAACATTGTGGGCGCATGGGACATTCCATTAAGCAGTGTAGTGATTTCAAAGGTGATATTGATAGCATGGAAGGACAATGGAATTTGGGCCCGTGGATAAAAGCTTCTCCACTCAAACAGATTATAGACAGTCACCCTCTTCATCATTTGCACAGAACTTCCTTATTCCCAGAAAAAGAAAAGCAAGTTGAAAATGCCCAGAACTTGACTGACACACCAGGTACAACCCCTCCCCAATCTGAACTTAACCAAAATTCCCATACACCGACAGCCCTCAATACCTCGCCCCATAGCTTCTCAGCCCCACCCGATACCACCCCTGAGGTCACATCTGACTGGGTTTTTAATGATCAATTTCAGGTCATTGAAGCTTTATCATCAGTCCACCTACATGACCCAAAAAATACTACTAATCCATTATCTTCCAAATTTCTACCCCACAAAAACCTAAAGTTACCCACTAATGAGCTGACTAAAACCACAACCCAACATCTTAAATCTGTCCCACATACAGACCTAACCCCACCTTAAAATGACGCTCATCCCTCTCCTTCCACACCACCCACAATCCAGAAAAATACCAACACACATCTATTACCAGATACCGAATCCGAAAATAATATAAAAAATACAGTTACTGAATCCCAACCTCTTCCATCCAAAAAACAGAACACTAAAACATGGACCCGAATAAATCCTGATCCCTACTGATCCTATGAATCTTTGGGTGTCAACATTAGCTCAAAAAGAAAGGGTGAAGGTTCATCTAAAAATGCAAAAAAGAGAAAAGATTGTTTGATGCAGGATGCGGATCTTGAGAAGTTGAATATCTATGATGTTTCATGTGTTTATAATTCAACGGCGGAGGTTGCTCAGCAACCCCGCCAACAGCCATGAGTTGCTTAGTGTAGAATTGTCACGGGCTTGGGAACCCACGAACAATTCATGCGCTCAAAAAGATTTTGTATCTTGAAGCTCCCACCATTATCTTTCTTATGGAAACTCGCAAAAGTGTGGATGAGATGATGGTTATTCATAAGCAGCTTGGTTTCAAAGGTGTTAGTGTGGGTTGTTCTGGTGATTCCAACAGCCGAAGTGGTGGGATTTCTCTCATGTGGCGAGATTCTCTTTCCATCAGGTTATTCTCTAACTCTCTCCATCATATTGATGTCTTTATTGATAAGCTGGGTTTTATGATTGGTTGGAGGTTCACAGGTATTTATGGGTGGCCTGAAGATCATCTCAAAGAGCTTACATGGGATCTCCTTAGTAACCTCAAATCGACAAATTCAGGACCTTGGCTTTGTGGAGGGGATTTCAATGAAGTGTTATTTTCTTTTAAAAAGTCTGGCGGTCAGAATCGGGATGTGAGCAAAATGGATGCCTTTAAAGAAGCTCTTCAAAATGCTAATCTTAAGGATCTTGGTTACTATGGTTCTCCTTTTACTTAGTCTAATGGAAGACATTCCTCTGCTTGTGTTCAAGAAAGACTTGATAGATTTGTTGCCAATGAAGAGTAGATCATGGCTTTCTCTCATTACAAAACCAAGCATTTACCTAGGCATTGCTCTGATCATCACCCAATTCTTCTTAGCTGGGAGGTGAAAAAATGTAGGAGGAAGAGAGCAAGGTAATTTTGGTTTGAAGCCATGTGGCTTCAGAACCCCTCATGTAAACCTTTGATTGAAATTTCTTGGCAGAATACATTGGGAGGGGACAATCATACAGCCGTGTTAACCAAGATTAATGGGTGTAAAGCCGATCTCAAACACTGGGAGCAAAACCAATTCAGTAATGTTAATTTAGAGATAGGAAAGTTAAGACAAGAACTATTTCGGCTCCAACAAAAAAACTCAAGATCAAGAGTGGTGATGAAGCAGCATGAAATTGAGGGTAAATTGGATGTTCTTCTTAAGCGAGAAGAGGCTATGTGGTTACAACGATCTCGATTTACTTGGTTTAGAGAGGGAGACAAAAATACAGGCTATTTTCATAGAAAAGCTAGTGGCAGAAGAAGGCAGAACCATATTAGCAAAATTATGAATTCAGCGGGAGTTGAAGTGGAGGAGGAAGAGGAGATTACTCAGACATTCATTAATTACTTCAAGGAATTATTTTCTAGTAATGATGGAACCGACATGGATAAGGTGGTGGATGCTGTTGACAAGTAAATGGATGAGCAAATGAAAGCAGATTTGAGTTGACCTTATTCCAAAGATGAAGTCTTCTTTGCTCTTTCCCAAATGCATCCTTCCAAAGCTCCTGGCCCTGATGGTATGCCTGCTTTATTTTTCCAAAAATATTGGCATATTGTTCATCATGATGTTTGTCAGTTAGTAACATTCTTAACAACATTCTTAATAATGATTTTTCTCATGCTTGTATTAATGAGACCTGTATTGTTTTTATTCCAAAAATTTCAGATCCTAGGACCCCTATAGATTTCAGGCCTATTAGTTTATGCAATGTGATTTTCAAAATTATCACTAAAGCTATAGCTAATAGATTGAAAAAAGTTCTTCATGTTCTTATTCATGATACTCAGTCTACTTTTGTTCCAGGCAAACAAATTTTGGATAATGCTTTGCTTGCCTTAGAAGTCTTCCATGCCATGAAAAATAAAAAATAAAAGTGGTTCTAAAGGTGTTTTTGCTTTAAAATTAGATATGAGTAAGGCTTATGATAGAGTAGAATGGAATTTTCTTGAGAAACTCATGATTAAAATGGGTTTCCCAGGCCAGTGTGTTAATTTGATTATGAAGTGCTTTTCTAATGTGTCTTACTCTATTCTTGTTAATGGTAATCCTAGCCCCTCTTTTAGCCCTTCCAGAGGTCTTAGGCAAGGGGATCCCCTATCCCCCTATCTTTTCTTACTTTGTGCTGAGGCATTATCTAGCTTAATTAGGAAAGTTGAATCCCATAATCTTTTGAGTGGATCTAAAATTTATCATAGAGCTCCTGTAATTTCCCATTTATTTTTTGCTGATGATAGTATCATCTTTGGTAGAGCTACTGATAAAGAGCATGAAACTGGTAAAGATATCCTTTCTTGTTGTGAAAAAGCTTCTGGTCAGCAGGTTAATTTTGCCAAATCAGAGATTTCTTTTAGTCCTAATGTTTCTACAGGTGCAAGTGAAAGTTTGAACCAAATCTTGGGAGTGAAAAAGGTGGATAAGCAAGTCAAATATCCGGGCCTCCTCACTGCAATCTTAAGATCTAAAAGACTACTTTTCCAAAATACAATTGAATAAACTTAGAAAGATGCTCTCGAACTGGAAGGAAAAAACTCTATCTATAGCAGGGAAAGAGATTTTGATCATGGCAGTAGCCCAATCTATTCTGGGTTATATCATGAGTGTTTTCAAACTTCCATTGCAGGTGTGTCAGACAATTAATTCCATGATGGCGAACTTTTGGTAGGGAAAAAAGCAAGAAGAGAAAAAGATTCACTGGTTCACTTGGCAAAACTTGTATAAGTTAAAACAGTGTGGTGGTATGGGATTTAGGGACTTAAAAGCATTTAATCTAGCAATGCTTGGGAAACAATGCTGGTGAATTATGAACAATCTAGATTCTCTTTTGGCAAGGACATTGAAGGCTCGGTACTTTCTAAGACATTCTTTTGTGCAAGCTAGTAGAGAGTTTAGTCCGAGCTACTCTTGGAGTAGAATTTTTGATGAAAAAATCCTGATTGAGAAAGGTACCCGCTGAAGAGTTGGAAATGGTGATGACATTCAGGTGTGGCATGGCAAATGGATCCCCAATCCTCAAAATTTTGTTGCTCCAAGACGACGAGGCACAATGGATAAAGAATTGAGGAGACTTGATTATTGAAGGCCAAACAGATTGGGATCGGTTAAAAATTCAGGCTCTGTTTTATTCAGATGAGGCGAGCAATATTGTTTCCATTCCGCTTAGTGTGCACCAACCGTTTGACAAATTAATTTGGAGTCACTCTAAATCAGGACTATACACGGTTAGGTCAGGCTATTGGCTTGCTTGTAATTTAATTCATAATCATACCAGTTCGGGTGCTTCTTCCTCTTCAGCGCCTAACTGGAAGTAGTTATGGAATCTACCCATTCCCTCTAAAATAAAGATATTGGGATGGAGAACGCTTAATAATCTGCTTCCTGTCAGTTCTGAATTAAGGAAAAGAAACTTGGACTGCTATCCATTATGCTGCAGATGTGGGGATTCAGAAGAGACGATTCAACATGTCATTAAGAATTGTGAATGGAGTCAAAATTTATGTTATCTAAGCTGTCTCAGGATTTCAGTTTCTGAGGAGGATTTATAAGCTTCCCTTGGTGACTGGATTGATAAACTTCGCAGCTCTCTACTGTCAGAAACACTCTCTTTATTTTTCACCTTGGCCTGGTTCAATTGGTTCGCAAGAAATAGAATTATCTTTAAGAAAGAGCAGATGAATGTTGTTACATGTCTGCAAAAAGCTTTAAAGATTATTTCTGACTATGAAGAGGCGAACTCTAGAGTGATTGCACACCCATCCAGCTATACGGTTTGCTAGGATGCGGCTGTTAGGGGCAATCAGGGCTGTGGTTTTAGTGCAGTGATTTGGAATGAGAATGGGCAGATAACATTTGCAAAAGTGCAAAAAATGGAGCAGATCCTTCCTTCAGAAATTGCAGAAGCACTAGCCTGCAGAATGGGAGTTCAGTTAGCGCTGTCTGTGAACATATCCCAGCTTCATATTAAATCTAATTATCAGTTACTGATCCAGAAACTGAAAGCAGGAGCACAGGAATGGTCTGAGCTGGGAGAAGTCATTTCAGATATTCTTTTCTTATGTTCACAATTCAGTTGTTGTTCGTTTTCTTTTATTCCTAGAGACTCCAACAAACTTGCTCATAATCTTGCTCAATTATCCTCTTCTGTTAGTCAGTCTAAACTTTCTTGGCATAATGCACTTCCGCTTGAGGTGCTCCAGGATGTATCTGTTGGCTGAGTTTTCTTCTTAATGAAGCTTTATTTCACAAAAACAAACATTCACCTGTAATTTCTTTAAATTTCCGATTTCCTTTGAGATTTTCTCTCTTTCGCGAGAATTTTTCTCTCCCTTTGTCTCATCTCCTCAATTTCTCTCGTCCTCTATATCGCTCTCTCTCCTCAAAACCATTCCATCTGGTTCCCAATCCCGAGATGAACCAGTCCACAATCAAAACCCGAATTCGATTCCAGTCCTACCAACATCTCTCACATCCTCTTCTGCCTTGGTGGATCCACCGCCGCATGGAAACTCATGGAACCCAAATAAAACTCAGATTGTGGCTCATCATAGTTGGACAGAGTGTTCATTAATTTACATTTTGACATTAATATTAACATTAATCTCAACCTTGTATGCTTATATAGATACCAACCATATGATGTGAACAATATTGTTATGGTATTATTAATGTAAACTGATTATAAATGATGTGATGAAAGCTGCACTCCAAATTAATGAAGTGGAAGACTCACAGGGTCTGCTTTAGGGAAGTGTTGTAAGGCTTTTGAACTATAAGCTTATTTACAAAGTTTACTTTAGTGGATGACTTGTATTGACTTCAGATCTATAAATACCAACACATTTATACACATTCTCTCATCTCACGTCATTAAACAAAATCCAATTATACCTCATTCCTTGCTGAATCTTTTTCCTTCTTTGTCATCACTTAGTCTTTAGAATTGTGGATTGCATGAAGAACTCCAAGGTGCCATACCTCAACTGCCAAACCTTCAATATCTGGATTTAGGGGGTAATGGAGACATCACTTCCATTTCACCACCAACGTCCAATAGGGGTAGATTCCTTTGTTACTTAGGTATTTCTTATGCTTAATTTCCAATTTATTCACTGCACGATTTTTTCGTTGACTTTGACTCCTTAGAAGTTCTAGACCTTGATGGCTGCAATTTTGAAGGGTCAAATCTCGCACCACTTGGTAACCTAACACAACTCAGTGAGTTGATTCTTATACTTAGCAATTTCAATGATGCTGAGATTCCGTCCTCCTTTGGAAACCTCGCGAAGCTGCATTCTTTATATCTACATTCATGTCATTTCAGTGGTGGTCAGATAACCTCCTCTTTTAGCAACCTCACTCAACTCTCTAAATTAGATCTCAGTAATAATAATCTCAACGGTCAAATTCCCTCCTTTTTAGGCAACCTCACTCAACTCTCTATATTAGATCTCAATAACAACAATAATCACATATGTCAGATTCCCTCCTTTTTTAGCAACCTCACTCAACTTTCTAAGTTAGATCTCAGTTACAACAATCTCATAGGTAAGATTCCTTCCACTTTTGGTAACCTTAAGCAGCCCACTGGATTAGATCTTGAGAATAACAACCTCGGTGGTTTAATTCCCAATTCTCATGCAAACCTTAGTCACCTTGCATACTTATATTTATCAAACAATCAATTGATGAGTCTCATCCCTGTTTAATTAGGTGAATTAGTAATTTTGCATGATATTGATTTATTCAATAACTTCCTAAATGAAACAATACCATTCTTTTTGTTTACTCTACCAGAATTAGCTTTTTTGGACCTTCATAATAACTAGCTCAATGGTTGGATATGTCAATTTTTGCCCAATTCATCATTGAACTATATTGATTTAAGCAATAGTAAGTTACATGGCACAATTCCAAGTTCCTTTTCTAAACTTGTTGATTTAAATGTTCTTATTATGTCATTAAATGATAAACTGGCAGGAGAGATTCCTTTTTCACTTTGCAATCTAAAATCTCTTCAAATTCTTGACTTGTCTAATAATAGTTTGAGTGGTTCCATGTCAAAATGTTTGGGGAAGTTCAGCCACGATCTTGAGGTATTGCATCGAGGCATGAATTATTTCAATGGAACTGTTCCTTCGGCATTTTCAAAAGGCAATTCTTTGAGGTACATTAATTTCAATAGCAATTAATTACAAGGAAAAATCCCATCATCAATAATCAATTGCAAAAGTTTGGTATTGCTTGACCTATACAACAACATGATACTTGATAAATTCCCCCATTTCTTGGGAGCTCTTCAAGAGCTGCAAATACTTGTGTTGCGATCCAATAAACTCCATGGCATGCTTAATAATTACAATCTCAAATCTTCATTCCCTAAGTTGTGCATTTTTTACTTGTGCAATAATAGCTTAAGCGGACAACTTCCAAGGGACTATTTTGATTAATTTAAGGCAATGAAGAGCTCTGATCATCATATGGAATACATGACCTCTGTGTATTTCTCTTATAACTATTCTGTGACCCTGACATTGAAAATATTTGTGATTGAGTTACCAAAAATTCAAACACTTCTCATAAGCGTTGATTTTTCACGTAATAATTTCACTAGGAAGATTCCACAATCAATTGGGATGCTTAAATCCTTGAAGCAGCTTAACATGCTGCATAATAAGCTCACTGGCAATATACAACCATCAATGGAGAATTTGACCAATTTGGAATCACTTGACCTTTTTTTCAAATCTTCTTATAAGAAGGATTCCTATTGAATTGGTGAATTTGACATTTCTTCAAGTTTTTCGTGTCTCATATAACCAACTTGAAGGACTCATACCTTAAAACAAGCAATTTAATACATTTGATAACAGCTCATATGAAGGAAATGAAGGATTATGTGGATTTCATTTAAAAAAAGAATGTAGCCATAGTCAAAGTGAACAAAGAACTTTAATAAAAAAATATGCTTCAAAATCTGATGGAAATGGATTTGGTTAGAAAGAACTTTAATATCCCAATATAATTAGTTCTTTCTAATTACTAATGATTTGTCTCATAGCTGAAAAACTCCTTTCCATACTTTGCGGTTGCAACTGGTAAAATCAAAGGTAACTTCAAAAGTAGATACACCAATGGATAAACAATATGCTTCATAGTATCTACTAATTTTTCAGAGAGATCACTAATTCCTTTTAGTTTTAAAAATCTATTATCTGACCACACATCAACTATATAATTCTCAAGTTGACAATCAAGTGCCATCAACTCCACTGAAGAAAATTCACTTGGATAAAGCTGAGCAAGTTTGATCAATTTTTGCTTTTAAAAGAGACAAATGACTCTCGAGGCTCAAGCATGCAACGCAAAGTAATAACTCAGTGTTTACCTCTGTGAAGTTATTATTAAGCTCTTGAAGCTGTACATCAATCACTTAATAAAATATTTCAACTTGAAAGTGATGCAAGTTTGTAACTTGTGCACCTTTACGCCTTGAACTCCGTTGAGGAACAAACATGACATCCATATTTAGAGTAAGAATATTGTGTGACTTACAAAATAAGAAAACCTCTTCAAGCAAAGAATTCCACCCATTATCTCTCATTGCTCATAATTGTTGCTTGCACACTGCAACAAATGCCATTACATTTATAATATCTCGATCCTTCCTTTTTAATGCCTGAGACAAATCATTAGTAATTCCCAATATATTTTTCATTAAGTGTAAGCTGAAGACAAAATCAAATGATTATATAGAATTTAATAATGCACATGCTTCAGCTCGCTGCTCTAAAGTCAACCCATTATCTTCCACAATTTCAAGCACATCAATGATAGGAGAAAACATATCAATCAACCAAAGTAATGAATTATAGTGTGAACCACAATGAGTATCTCCTGCTCTTTCCAAAGAAGTCTCTTGATTTAACCTATGCCCAGTAGAAATTTCAGCATTTTCTATTGCTTCCAAAATCATACTAACTTATTTTTCTCGAAGAGCATCTCTATGTTTACATGAATTTGACAAGTTAGTGACCAAAGTAAAGAGCAAAGCAATTTCTACAAGTTTCTGCAACAGCTACAATGCCAACTGAAGTTGGTGCGCAAAACAATGAACATAAAAAGCACATCCATTCTCTTTCAAAATTAAACTTTTAAGGCCATTAAATTCACCTTGCATGTTGCTCGCCTCATCATAACCTGGCCCACGTATTCTAGATAAATTCAACCCATGTTTAGCAAATAAAGATTCTAATGTTGTTTTCAATAAAAGAGCAGTTGTAGTATAAACATGAACAAGAATAAGAAAATGTTCAACAACACGTTCTTTCTTGTCTACAAAATGTAAAACAACTGTCATCTACTCTTTAATTGATACATCTCTAGATTATCAATCAATACAGCAAAAAAATATCTCCAAGTTCATCAATAATAGCACGAGTGGTCTCACTAGCAATTGCACTAGCAATATCTTTTTGGATTTTAGGAGCAACTAATTTTAGATTCCTAGGAGCAGTTCCAAACACTTTACTAAGAGATTCATTATGAGTAACACGAAACTTTACTAATTCACGAATATTTCCTGGTTTCAATGAAAACTCATATTCCCTATGACCCTAAAAAGCCAAACCATGACAAAAAAGAAATCGAGCAGAATCAATTACTACAATTAATTGTGTATGATATTCTTGTTTAACTTGATTAGACTGATGATTTATAGCAACTTCAATATGTTGCTTTTGATTCAATAATGCTTGACACTTCATATAAGATTGATTATGGATGCTATTAGGACTAACACCAACATGAGCTTGAAATCTATCCTTCTTTTTCCAATTTCAAAATCCCTCAGTTATAAAAAGAATCACCACCCCCTTTCTCTCCAAACTCAAGTTTCATCAAATAACAACATAAACAATAAACTGCATCTTTTGATATGCTAGACTCCAACCAATTACCAAACTCATTAAACCAAGAAGGATTGAACCTACAAAAATTCTTACTGAATTGTGATTGCGGAAACTTATGCTCTTGGGCTTGACAAGGACATTTTAATAAATAAGCTCTTCGAATTTCATCTCTAACATTAGGGTGATATGTTGAAATTTTCAGTCGTTGACTAGGATCTGCTAGGAGATTTTTCAAATCAACTTCTAAAAATTCTTGTGCTTGCTTTTTTCCACCATCATTAGATATTTGAGAGGAAGAAGATTGATCAGGTGGTAATTTTCTCTTAAGAAATTTATCCATCCTATAATGAAAACAAAAATAATATAATTATTAGACTATATATATTTCAATCTAATTTTTTTTTATTTACATATAAACACCCATAAGAGATATATAAATACAACAATTTGAGAATAGCTTAAAAAGAATTGATACTAACCTAATTAAATAGACAAAGAGTAATGACTCAAAGATAAAAGTTGAAAGGAATTGAATAGAAAAAAAAGTATCGGTGTTGTCTTTTTTTTTTTGAAGCGCTTTTTTTTATGAAGAATTAGACAAAGAGGAATAACTTGAAATTGAAAGTTGAAAGGAATTGAATAAAAAAAAATGCCGGTGTTGTCTTTTTTTTATGAAGTGCTGTTTTTTTTATGAAGCCGTTCTTGTAAAGTTGTAAAAGTGAAAAATTAGGTTTTGTTTTTATTTTAAGGAAAAGGCTGTAAACCTTAAAAAAAAGAGTAATTTAAGCGGGGGCAACAAGTTAAAATACTAATAAAACATGACACATATGAACCAATCATAAAAGGGCAAGTGGGGGCAATTTAATACATTCGCCCCTGGTTGTGCATTACTAATCTAGTCCCTCACACTGGAGAATACCACACTGACTTGAACGTCAGAGGGGTCTTAGGCATCCCAAGCCCTTAGTTCACCATTTGTTCATCCTCTTCAGCTCCCAATGTTAATGTGGAGTCCAAAAGGAGGCTGAGCTGGAATAAGACAAAGTTGGGGGACCATCAGGTATATAAGTGGAGTATTATTTGGTGTTGTGATTGGATTCAAAACAAGAAAGCTTTCATGATTTGTGAGAATGATTGAAGCCGAAGGGTATCATTGGCAAAAAAGATTGGACAAGATCAAGAACACTAGCAAATCTTAGAGAAGAGCAATTGCGTATTGAGGTAATTTCTCATCTATATTTCCAACGAGTAGTAGTACTTTGTATCATTTTTCTTGACTATAAAATTAACATTTTGATTCTGTTAGAAGATAAACAATTAGACGATGTTGATGGAATTGTTGCAAAGTGGATGCATTGTCCAAGAATGGCTGCCTCAAGGGCGAGGCAAGAGCTACTGCATTTACTTCTGTTCTGTTTTCATTTTCCTTTGACGGTTCTTTTTTTTTTTTTCAATAAAAAAATGGCCTATATGATGTGAGGTATAGCTTTGGTGTTGTCTTTTCTGTAACCAGACTTTTTCACTTGCTTTGGTGGAGGTTAGGCTGGGCGTACTGGGGAAGCCTATTGGCTGGGTGTAGTCTTCTCCTCGTGAGCAAGCTTTTCCCACTTCTCTTTCCTTTTAATGAAATTATGTTTTCTTATATATGGTGAGAAGTTTGAAAACATAAATTAGCAACACTAATTAAACCAATAATAATAATATTGAAGATTTTACCTAAAAAGTTAATAAACTATGTCATCTCATACACAAAACAACCAATCAAACCAATAATAATAATAAAAATAATAAGTTTCAGATGACTAAAAATGTTTGCTTTCATCTAAGATTTATGAATCAGTTAATACTTATTTGATATTTGATATTGTTCAAGTTGAGATAAACACATATTCTTATATTTTAAATTTTTATTTTAAAATTTTTTTTGTTTATTTCAATTCATTCCCAAGAGTGTGAAGTATTAATTTCCAAAATTTACTAGACAGTAATTTTATCGAGACACAAGAGACACTTGACATATTATTTGATGGCCACAAAAATTTGTTAGTTCGAATAGACGAGTACAATTAAAAGAATATACAATTAGATTTGTCTCAATAATTTCTGTCAGGTTAAAATTTTTTACCCTCAATTATTAATATTTTAAAATAAATAACATAAATGTTCTTAATTTTAATATTTATTATATTTTATTGATATTAGATATATTATTTATATATCCCCAATAGTAGTTCAAATGGTAAAAAATGTGTACATCAGATGTAAAGAGTATGACTTAAATCTTTTTCCCTTTTGCTCTCAAGGAGAATTAAACCACTTTAACCAACTCAAAAAACTATATTATTTATATAAGGAAAAGAAATTATCACATTGCAAAAAAAAAAAAAAAAAAAAAAAAAAAAAAGTGGAGAAATCTTATCAGGATAGGATATTATATACTATTGGGCAGCTTACCAATACAATTTTTTTGTTTCAAGCAAAAGCTTGAATAGTACACTTTTTATTCCCTTAGTGTTTCAATGAGTTTTGTGAATGCCATATCTGTACATTTTGATTTTGGTTTTATTGATTTATAGCCACAGATTTACAATTTGTTTTGTATGTCATCTCCAAGCAAGAAAATCAAGAATATGCATTCTCTTATATATCCTAAAATTTTTCAATTCTTGCAGTTGCAATGAAAGAAACGGTATTGAATTTTAAGAAACTTTAGTTTTTGAGTTGCGTTTTGTGGAACATCCTTTTAATCTTTACCTAATATATTTGATAACTAACATTGTTTATCAGTCAGAAAACATATGGCTCATCATATGCAGCTAACCTCAAGTTATTATTCATTCTTCCTAACAAGCAATCTACTCATTAGCAGCCAGCACTTTAGGTGTTGATCCTTCAAGGTATCATATGATAAATCACAATCTTATTGTAGGATAATTCAACTTCAATTAAGTTATTTAAAAAAAAAAAGGAAGTTGAGTACCTTCAGTTCATCCCCGTGCATCAATCATTTGTCAATATCAGCCAAGTGATGACACTATGAGTGTATTTTGATGTTATCACATCTTCTAACTTTGAAACATTTAGTTATACACAAGAAGGGCATCTTCGAAAGTTGGAGCTCTTTCAGAGTCATGTTTTCTTTTTCTTTTTTATAGATATAAAGATGCTAACAAAACTTCATTTAAATATTAAACTTGACTTGAATACATGATGCAGGATTATCCAAAAACGATATCCCCTTTGCAAGGGTTGGATTTACAGTAAATATTTTTAGCTACCCATTCCTTATTTTGTTCTCCTTAGGATAGAATTAGGTCTCTAGATATAGTCAATCTTTTATTCTTTAGTCATAAGATGTTGGTTCATAATGTTGTGAAAGCATCTTTATCGTGTTGTTATTACTATTTTAACTTCTACTCGTCTAACCAATTTTTATGTGTGTGCATAAATGATGGATACATGGCTTGTTTATGCACCCGTGAAGAATAGAAGATGCTGCCAAGGTAATGCATTCTTGGTGATGATCATAAATTATGTTTTTGTTAATTTTGTATGGAATGTAAATCTAGACCCCATGCATACCATGGTTGGGTCTTCAGAGTCTATGGATTGAGAAAATGTGAACAATTGTTATTTTCCTGAGTAGTGGAATTTATTTTATCGTATTATTTACATTATATTGACTAGAAAAATTAATAATTGAGACCTTTTCTATAGTTATAACTGATGTGTGTAATATTTACATATATTTGAGTTTAATTTTAATGAATTTTGAATAATTAAATAATCTTTTTTGGATAGAATTTAGGTTAATTAGGAAATATTTTGGTTTAGAGTTTTAATTAGGATTTTTATTATTTTTTGTTTAATTTTAGTTTGATTAGGAGTATTTTTTATTTTAATTATTTTTCCTCTTTTGTAGGTGATTTAATGAAGGATTTCTCAAAATTTGAAGGAAAAAACTGAGTGTGGCCGTCACATGGGTGTGTCTTAGCCTGTGTCATAAGCACACCTTGCAGCATGGCTATGCTGGAAGCTATGTCGCGTTCTGTCCCACTTGAAAAATTGAAAAAATATCGACATGGGTTTAAGCATGGCCATGTTCAAAGCCGTGTGACACCATATGAGACGCAACCATGT
Organism: Mallotus repandus; assembly: GCA_949671775.1. Taxonomy (NCBI): domain Eukaryota; kingdom Viridiplantae; phylum Streptophyta; class Magnoliopsida; order Malpighiales; family Euphorbiaceae; genus Mallotus; species Mallotus repandus. Next base: position 15,258 of record CATIWM010445822.1, read on the forward strand.
TCAAAGCCGTGTCAGGAACCTAAGCAAAAAAGGAAGAGAAATTCAAAGGTTAGGAGGTCTTCTATCAAGTTTTCCTGTAAAAGGGATGTTAAGTGGTGTTTTAGACATCCATTCTACATTCGAGGTGCAGTTCTTGAAGTCGAACATTGAAAAGGAGTCACGAGATTCAAGAGATTTATTCATATTTTCTTCTTCATCGTCTTTTATTCTTTTAAATTATGTTTGTGATTGTCGCCACAATTATGCATGGCTAAACTCCTTTTAGAGTTTAGGTTAGGACTAGATATTCCATGATGTGATTGAACATAAAGTTTTATTAATTTGATTTTCAGTTAATTCTATGAGTTGCACTTAATGTATGTTTTCAATCTTGGCCAACTTGTTTGCATGTTTATGAGTAAATTAACCAATGAGAGTTAGGGAAATTTGTCAGCTTAAGATTCGTAGGACTTAAACCACTCAACCTCGAGAGTAGGCGAGCTCTTCAGGGGACCATGACAGTAGGCAGGGTCTACAATGGTAAATTAATTATTAAAGAACTTAATGAGTTTTGATTAACTTCTTAACCACGAGAGTAGGTTAAACTTTAATTTTAACATGCTTAATTAAACTCGAGAAATTCTTTAGGTATTCTAGAACAATTACCCTTAATTGAAATCAATGTCTTTGGTTAACTAGTGTTCATGATTGGATGGGAATAATGAAACTAAACCTAAGCTCTATATTTCAATTATTTGATTTTCTTTTAGTTTAATTTGTTTCAATTTATATTTTATTTTCTAAATCACTTTTATTTGATTTGATAGCTAAGATATAAGTAAAGATATTAGTACTTGATATACAATCCTCGTGGGAACGATAACTCTTTATACTAGAATTCACGATCCATGTGCTTATGGGCTTTGAACATAATAAGTATTTGGTGCTGTTACCGGGGATCAGTAATATTGATACTAATTTAATTTTTACTTTTCTTAGACTAGCATTTTATTTTATTTTATTTGTAATATTGAGAAGTAATTTATCGTGGATAATGGTAGATTTTCTTATTAATTTTTGAGGTCTAATGCATGTGATCCTGTATATAATGTAGAACATATGTCATTTAATTATTTTCCATCTTCATTTTAGGTTTGCAATTAGTGTGGAGAGAACCACAATGGGGCAGATTGCCCATGTTATTCATATTCACCTCCACAACCTCATTGCAACCCATCTTGGAGCAGTTGTGTTGACCATACTTGGAGCTATCAACAAGAGGAGACCAAGAGAGTTAAAGAAAAATCATTGGTGATTATGACAAAGCAAATCATGTCTGAAATGGCTGCACAAACAAAAGCTTTAGTTGCACTAATAGAAGATCTAAAGAATAACCGATTGCAAATAGATCAAACAGCCGAAATTCAAAATGCATGCTTCTAGAAACTTCTACTGTTTGCGCCCATGAATTGTTTAATGCAACCAGCACAAGGAGAAAGTGTATGGGATAATGAGAGCACTTTGAGTCAAGATGATGAAGTCACTTTCAAGTTATGCCACGATGAGCAAGAATTGATCACCGAGGAAATTGAAGAAGTCTCCAAGTGTAAGAATCAGTCTATAGACATCAAGGATGATCGGGTACAAAGTCATTCAACTTAAATTCAAGATAAGTTGGATGAGAAAATCAAAACAATGCTTGAAGCTACATGGGATGAAAATGAAGATAAGCCATCTATAAATACCAATGCATATGTTCCATGACCTATTATGGTCATATATGAGGAATCCATGAAAAGTGTTGGACTATTTGAGAACCCACATGAAAAGCCTTACATTCTTCAAGAAACTCTAGAACCAAGGATTTGGCATGTGGAGTCCGCACTTTATTACTTGGGCATAAGGGAGCCTAGCAAAAGAAAGGAAAGGATGATGCTTCCAAGAACACTTCCTAATGTTCGGTTGCATCCTTAAGACTACATATTCAAGGGGTCAAGCAAATGACATAAAATTAGGGCTTGTTGGGAGGTAACCCAACGTGTTTTTATTTAAATTTCTTTAGTTCTAGTTTATTTTTCTCTTTTATTTTTCTTAGGTTTTGTTATTTTATTTTATAGGTCATTCAAGCATTTGGAGCAAGCACAAAAGGAAGAAATCGCTTACTAGGGAAATCCTCTTTTTCTTTTTCTAATTCTAATATTTTTGTCATTGAGGACAATGCCATAGATAAGTATAGGAGAGGATGTCAAATGTTTGGATAATGTTTTTATGTTTTATGTTTGTGTGTTATGTTTATTTTTGCATGTGTACTAGTTAAATTAAGAAAATGAAAAAAAAAATTTTAATTGGTAAGATCCAATAACTTTTAACTCAATTTCTCCACATTTGTTGTGATGCTTGTCCTTAAAACTTTTTATTTTTTTTTATGCAAAATTAATGCTTGATTGCAACTAGATAAAAATAGTATATAAGCTTGCTACCGAGTTCAATTACCGAATTATTGAATGGTTTATTAATTAAGATAGTTGTACATAGTCATTATGTATGAAAATTTTAATTTTATAACCTAAGCATGAACATGGAGATTGAATTTGCGCATGATTTTAGGAGAGAATGCTTTTTGGTTTGTAACTTTAAAAAATAAAAAATAATAAATAATAAAAAAACTCTTTCTCCCTAAGTAAGAGTAGTGCTTAAGTTTAAATTCTTACACTGAATCTACTCCAATGCTCTAATTAGAGTATGAGTATCCAAAAGACCTATTTGGCAGTATTCACGCTTAGTAATAAGGGAACAGCGGGGGAAAACTAAAAGTGAGAAGATTTGATTAGAGAGAATAAAAAATTGATGAGATGGAGCGTAAAACGCACTCACCAAAGCTAAAAGCAAAAGCAAATAAAGGACATTATGAAATGGAGCATAAAACGCATTCACAACCAAAGTAGAGTTATAGAGCTTAATGTTTCTCTTATAGAATTATGTTCATTGGATTTCAAAGAGTTATGTGCTTGGGTTATGATTAGTAAATTGTTCAAATATGATGCACTTTTGTCTGATTATCTTCTTTAGTAAATAATTTTTAGTCTCGGTGTTATCAGTTTGCATGTCTTACAAGCTATAAGTCTTTAGTTGTAGTTGAGCTGGTCTTTAAATTTCAAATTTAATTTTTGCTTGAAGACAAGCAAAGTTTTAGTGTGGGGAAATTTGATATGTGTAATATTTACATATATTTGAGTTGAATTTTAATGAATTTTGAATAATTAAATAATCTTATTTGGGTAGAATTTAGGTTAATTAGGAAATATTTTGATTTAGAGTTTTAATTAGGATTTTTGTTATTTTTTGTTAATTTTAGTTTGATTAGGAGTATTTTTTATTTAATTATTATTCCTCTTTTGTAGGTGATTTAATAAAGGATTTCTCAAAAATTGAAGGAAAAAATCAAGCGTGGCCGTGACATGAGCGTGTCTTACCCCGTGTCATATGCACACCTTGCAGAATGGCCATGTTGCAAGCCATGTCGTGTTTTTTCCCACTTGAAAAAATTGAAGAAATATCAACACGGTTTTAAGCATGGCCATGTTCAAAGTCGTGCTGGAGAGCTACAACGTGACACCATATAAGACATGACCATGTTCAAAGTCGGGTCAAGGAAAAGAGATTTTTCCTAAGAAAAAAAAGAAGAGGAATTAACGGGTTAGGAGGTCTTCTATCAAGTTTCCTATAAAAGGGATGTTAAGAGGTGTTTTAGACATCCATTCTACATTCAAGGTGCAATCCTTGAAGCTGAACATTGAAGAGGAGTCACGAGATTCAAGAGATTTATTCATATTTTCTTCTTTATCATCTTTTATTCTTTAAATTATGTTTGTGATTGACACCACAATTATTCATGGCTAAACTCTGTTTAGAGTTTAGGTTGGGAGTAGCTATTCCATGATGTGATAGAACACAAATTTTTATTAATTTGATTTTCAGTTAATTCTATGAGTTGCACTTAATGTATGCTTTAATTATTGGCCAGCTTGTTTGCATATTTATGGATAAATTAGCCAATGAGAGTTAGGGAAATTTATCAGTTTAAGACTCGTAGGACTTAGACCACTCGACCACAAGAGTAGGCAAGCTTTTCGGGGGACCATGACAGTAGGCAGGGTCTACGGTAGTAAATTGATTGTTAAAGAACTTAATGAGTTTTGATTAACTTCTTAACCACAAGAGTAGGTTAAACTTTAATCTTAACATGCTTAATTGAACTCGAGAGAGTCTTTAGGTATTTTTGAATAATTGCCCTTAATTGAAGTTAATGTGTTTAATAATTAAGTGTTCATGATTTGATTAGAATAGAGAAACTAAACATAAGCTCTATGTTTTAATTATTTGATTTTATTTCAGTTTAATTTGTTTAGATTTATATTTTATTTTCTAAATCGATTTTATTTGAATTACTAGCTAAGATCATAAGTAAAAATATTAGTGCTTAATATTAAATCCTCGTGGGAATGATACAATTCACGATCCGTCCGCTTGTGGATTTTGATATTGTTTTTGGTGCTGTCACCAGGGATTGGCAATATTAATACTAATTTGATTTTTACTTTTCTTCAATTAGTACTTTTCTTTTTATATTTACTTGCTTTGTTTATTGATTTTTCAAGCTTTTTTGCTAGTTTATGAACACTCGATCTAAAAGAGTAAACTTATAAGAGATCAATCTTGAAATTGAGAAATCGTGCAAAAAGAACAGAAAGGAAAAGCACACAAAAGACAAGCAAACAATGGCTGAAAATCAAGTAACACAGCAAGTCAGGAATCGTGCTCTTCAAAAGTACACGATACCTAATCTAGAGGACAACAAAAGTAGTATTGTGAGGCCAAACATCGAATCTCACAATTTCGAGATAAAACCAGCAATCATTCAAATGGTTTTGCAATTTCAATTTGGAGGTCTACCTAATGAAGATCCTAACGCCCATTTAGTTCAATTCTTGGAGATTTGTGATACATTCAAAATGAATAGGGTTAGTTCGGACGTGATAAAGCTTAGGTTATTCCCTTTCTCTTTGAGGGATAAAGCTAAATTGTGGTGGAATTCCTTAGCACCAAAATCCATCACTTCTTGGGATTTATTCTCAAAGGATTTTTTAGGCAAGTACTTTCTACCCGGCAAGACAACAAAATTCAGGCAAGAAATTACAAGTTGCACTCAATATAATGGTGAATCTATGTATGAAGCATGGGAATCATTCATGGACTTGCAACGTCAATGCCCACATCATAAAGTTCCACAATGGCTACTTATGTAAACATTCTACCAAGGACTCACCGAACTAATGAGCATCACCATTGATGCTACAGCTCAAGGCACTTTTACAAGTAAGACACTCGATGATGCATACAACCTACTTGAGACCATGGCATCCAACAATTATTAATGGCAAGGAGAAATGAGCGCACCAAAGAGAGTTACAGGAATGCATGAGGTGGATGATTGGAACCTTCTAAATGCAAAAATTAACATGCTCACAAAAAAACCAAAGGTTTCAACCAAGTTATCTAATCTAATGTCGGTTTATTTTTGTGAATATTGTGGAGGAGGTCACTCATCTATGGAGTGCCAAAGGGGTTTTTCTTCTCAAAAGCATTCAATAGAGCAGCAAAATGCCTTAAACAATTACCAAAGTGGGCAAGGAAATCCATACTCCAACATATATAATCTAGGTTAGTGAAGTCACCCCAACTTCTCATGGTCTAATCAAGGAGGAGTGTAAGACACCAACCAATAATTCAAGCAGCCCCCACCTGGTTTCCAATAAAAGAATACTTTCCATCAACAACATGAGAGTAAACCTAACCTTAAGAGCATGAAGGAGAAGTTTCTTAAAGTTCAAGAGGAGCAAAACGAGGCTATCATGAATCTAACATCTCAAGTTGCATCTTAATTTACATCCCAAGCATCTCAAATTAATAAATTCTTTGCGCATGGAAAGATGTTAGAGAATCAAATTGCTTCACAAGCTAGTGCCTCTAATTTTTTACAACTGGGTAAACTTTCTAGTCAACCCAAGAACCCAAGAGAGCATATGAATGCAATAATGATTCGAATAGAAAAGAAACTACCCAAGGTAGGAATCAAAAAGGAAGAGGAAGAGACTATAAAGGACACACAAGAAGAGGAAAAATAAACTAAAGAGGTCAAAAAAAAGAAAGAAGACAATAAGGAAGTACCTATACAGACTCCACCATTACCCTTCCCTCAAAGGCAATAAAGGAGCAAACATGACAAGCAATTTAGGGAGTTTTTGAAGGCATTTCAACAGCTTAAATTGAATATTCCAATTTTGGATGTCATTAACTTGATGCCTTCATATGCAAAATTCCTTAAAGACATTATTACCAATAAAAGAAAGTTTGAAGACTTCGAGACCATTCCTATTAATGAGGAATGTAATGATATAATTCAAAATAAGCTTCCATAAAAGCTTATAGATCCAGGGAGTATCACTATTCCTTGTACTATTGGAAATGAGTTTATAGGAAGATCTTTATGTGATTTAGGTGCAAGTGTAGGCATAATGCCTCTTTCTTTTTGCAAATGCCTAAACATTGGTGAGCCACAACCAACAGTGGTGTCACTCTAGCTAACGGATAGGTCCATCATCTATCCTTATGGAATCCTCGAAGATGTACCGGTTAAAGTTGGAGATTACTATATGTCGGGCAGTTTTATCATCTTGGAAATGGAAGAGGACCTTCAAATTCCAATCATCTTGGGGCGTCCTTTCCTTGCTACTGCGAGTGCAATTATTGATGTCAAGCAAGAAAAAATTATTCTTAAAATTGGAGAAGAAAAAGTAGAGTTTAATGTCTTCAAAAAGCCAACCCAATCCTCATTAACGACTTCTTATTTTCGGGTAGTTGCGGTTGATGTTTGTGATAAAAACATTCTTCCACAAGTCCCCAAAGAGCCACTTAAAATGTGCCTTATTCATGATATCAAGGAGGTGAAAGCAACCAAAAAGGTTAAGAAGAAAAAGGGACCTCTAGAGAAAGATACTAAAGAGTGGCGAGTTAAAAGTATTATGAAGAATATGAATTTTAAGAATTTTTTTTCTTCTTTCAGAGTGACAAATAAGTAAGTTCAAGTGGGGGAGGATTATTACTTAATCAATTCTCCCTAAGTAAAGATCCAACATTAGGGTCAAGCTAATGACCTTAAATAAGCGCTTGATGGGAGGCAACCCATTATGTTTTCAAATCCTACACTGAGATTTATTCATATTTTTCTTCGATTATCTTCTTTAGTAAATAATTTTCAATCTCGGTATTATCAGTTTGCATGTCTTACAAACTATGAGTCCTTGGTTGTAGTTGAGTTGGTCTTTAAATTTCAAATTTGCTTTTTGCTTGAGCACAAGCAAAACTTTAGTATAGGAAAATTTGATACGTGTAGTATTTACATATATCTGAGTTGAATTTTAATGAATTTTGAATAATTAAATAATCTTATTTGGGTAGAATTTAAGTTAATTATGAAATATTTTAGTTTAGAGTTTTAATTAGAATTTTTGTTATTTTTGGTTTAATTTTAGTTTGACTGGGAGTATTTTTAGTTTTAATTATTATTCCTCTTTTGTAGGTGATTTAATGAAGGATTTCTCAAAAATTGAAGGAAAAAATCAAGCGTGGCCGTGAAATGGTCGTGTCTTAGCTCGTGTTATAAGCACACCTTGCAACACGGCCATGTTGGAAGCCATGTTGTGTTTTGTTCACTTGAAAAATAGAAGAAATATCGACGTGGTTTTAAGCACAGCCATGTTCAACGTTGTGCCAGAGAGCTACAATGTGACACCAGATGAAACACGGCCATGCTCAAAACCGTGTCAGGGAAAATAGATTTTTCCTAAGCAAAAAAGGAAGAGAAATCAAGGGTTAAAAGGTCTTCTATCAAGTTTTCCTATAAAAGGGATGTTAAGAGGTGTTTTAGACATCCATTCTACATTCGAGGAGCAATCCTTGAAGCCAAAGATTGAAGAGGAGTCACAAGATTCAAGAGATTTATTCTTATTTTCTTCTTCTTCATCTTTTATTCTTTTAAATTATGTTTGTGATTGTCACCACAATTATGCATGGTAAGCTCTTTTTAGAGTTTAGGTTAGGAGTAGTTATTCCAT
>CATIWM010445983.1:0-17998 GCA_949671775.1 Mallotus repandus
TTCATATCATAACATAATAAAATATTCTCAAAATTATTCAAATATAGAAATTCAGTCAATAATTATTTAAAACATACTACAACAACACATAGTACTACTGCAACGTCTATAAATACAAGAGAGTAATAGTTCAAGATTTACGTAAATCGGCTGGTGAATGAAGGGTCTGGCGAAGAGAACTAATAGGAAAGGTCTGACGAGAAGAATCCTGAAAAATAATTGAGGGGGGTTAGACCTCACTGAGTGAATTAATTTTATAAAATGCATGCTGATTTTAAAATTATTTGCTAAAACCTTTTTAAAATAAAATAGAATAAAATAATTATAATTATTAAAATCATTTACTTTTCTCGATAATATTATATAAAGTCTCTTAAAAACTTCTTAAATCAATTTAATATGAAATTCTCTTATAAAAATAATAAAAATAATTATTTTTGTGGAAAACTGGTAGAACACCTAAACAATTATTCTAATAACCTTTTGGCTCTCTTAATCCAAGTGACTGCCGTCCCGAGAGTAATGCATCAACCGAGTTACTGCCACAGTCATTTCATTTATTCCATATTGGATGTCCCGAAAGCAATACATCAACTGAGTTACATCCATTTTTCTTTCTTTTACCGGCCCGAGAGCAATGCATCAATCGAGCTTTAACCATTTACATATTAATCATATACTAAGATATTACCCGTGCGCGCGTGGTCCTAGTGATACCCACTAGATAGCACGTTCTACCATTATTTCCAAATCAATTCGAATTATAAATAATTAAATAAAGTAATTAAATTATTAAATAATGAATGAATAAACAATTAAATCAATAAATAAATCATACCGAATAATTTTTCTTTTTAAACATGCTTTATTTTTTTTTATTGCTAGAAAATATATTGAAACACACAAAACACACATCTCATAAAATAAACTCACAGGAGGAGCGTGCCGGGCGACGCGTTGTCTGCTGCCCTGGTGCTACTGCTCGTGCCCCGGAGTTCTCTAAAATAAATAATATTTATTTAAAATATGCTTGTAAAATAATTAAATGAATTCATGAAATGAAGGAATGACGAAACTGACTCGATCTAAGACTCAATGCTAATCAAACTTAGAATTACAACAAAGGTCGATGTCACACTTTACGAGAAATCTACCTAAAATTCGGCAGAGTTTCCCTTGTAAAACGGATAACCCTCTACTAAAAGTAGAGTCGACCCTGCAAGAAAACACACTTCGAATATTCCACACAAAATCACACTCGGGTCGAACTCTCAAACTACACATAACTCCGACCGAGTTCCAAATTCACATTAACCAATAAAATAATATAATTTTTCAATAAATCATAAAATCTCATTTAAACATCACAATTCAAATTATTTCCACAATAAATTATAAAATATATTTAGTTTCAAATAAATAGTAAAATTCTAGCTTATATTTAAATTTTTGTTAATAAACATATATAATTCAAATCTTATAATTAAATTAGCATTTATTGCAAATAATCATTTAAATTACTTAAATACATTATAAAATTTACAAATAACTCAATTCAGCTTAAAATAATAATTAAACTTATTATTCGTATATTTTTCTAAAATTACTAATAATTAACTAAAAACAGGAAATAATTCATAAAAATTATTTTTATACCATTTATTACTCAAATACTATCTAAACAATATTAATTTACATTAATTTCAACAAAAATATAAGATTCCCTAATTTTTCCAAAAATCCATTTTTTCACATAAACATTCAAAAATTTATAATAAAAATTCTATACATAATTTTAATAAACTTTCTTCATAAAGCTTGTTCAAAATATAACAAAAAATTGATTAAAAATATAAAAAAAAATTCGACCCGGGACTATCCGGAACAGTGTTGTGAACAGTAACCCAAACTCGAAAAAAATCAAAAATTTCAGAAAAATAAATAAAAACTGGACGAAAAAGGTAAAAGAAGAAGAAGAAGAAGAAGAAGAAAGAGAAAAATAAAAAAAAATTCTCAATTTTTTTTTAATAAAAAGGCTGCTGCCTTGTCCTTTTTTTAAATAATAATAATAATAGAAGAATACTACATAAAAAATCAACTCCTCTCTCTAAATCTTAAAATACACGCAAGAAAATAATTTTATTAAAATAAAATTGACTCACTTTTATAAACTAATAATTAAAATAATTTTCATCACGAATTATTCAAATTTAATTTCACAAAATAATAATCTCAGTATTAATAAAATATTTATTAACACTGCAAGTCTCAAAATATATTTTAAAATTTTCAAAATAAATTTAGGTGTTTACAATATTAATTTTAAAAAATTGAAAAAAACGATATATAGTTATTTAAATAGAAAATCCATTAAAATCATAATCAATTACAAATCTATTAAATTTATAATATTGAATACCTATATGAATAAAATAGTACTTATGTTACTTTTAGAAATTTTGTCTAAAATTTAATAAGAAAATAAAAAAATTTAAATTAATTAAATTTTATTTATCTAATAATTAATTATAGGCATTAATTTCTCTAAAAGTTAGTTCGTAGATTTCCTAATTTATATAAACAAAGTAGAAATTTTACGATTTTTAAATATTCTATTAAATTTTAGGAAAAATTAATATTGATTAACTAATATTCAATATCTAATTATTAACTAAAAATAATTTGTTTAAAAAAAAAACAAATGCTGGAAAGAATGTTTTGAGGGTAAAAAATATTAACACCAAAAAATATTGAAAAATATGAAGTGTAGTATCTCAAATAAAGGTGGTAACTTTTTTAATTGAGATAAATTAATATCTTTTAAAAGTTTAGTCTTGTTCATATGTTACAATTGAAGATTAAGAATTTTTTTTCAAAAAAAATTATGTATATATGAATAGTAAAATACTATTTATGAATAGTATTATATGTATTTATAAATAGTAAAATATATATTACAATAATCGAATAATATAGGAAATTTCATCATGATTTTAAAGAAAGTTAAAATGATATTACTCTTTGTAACTAGAAACACATTAATGAAAATATCATTAAGGTAATATCAAATATATTTTCTAAATTGTTATATTACATATAACTTAGCCATCATTATTTAACTTAAAATACTATTTTACAGTACTTATAAAAATAAGACTAAAAAAATAAAATAAAATAAAATACAAGGCTTCACTGACAAGGATGTTGGCCAACCTTATCCTGAACTTCTATCTACACTCACTCAACTATGTTCACAAACTATCAAGCCCTGCTATCTAAAAATATTTTTAAAACAGAGTAAAATGAGTACAGAAATACTCAGTGAATAAATATATTAAGCAGAAAACAATTTGGTTAAACCAAACACATTTAACTTCTCAAATGCTAATAATAGAGAATTTGAAAAATCTTATTATAATCCATTTGAAAAATCAAGGTCATTATTGCCTTCAAACTTATACAAAACTCAGCTGAATAAAACACATGATTTTCAATCATCAAAATAATCTTTCACAAGTATTAACCATCCCTACAATAAGCATCATAGTTTGGCCATAACATGCAGGCCATCACAAACATCACTCTCTAGGCACACTTGAAGGCTAACCCTTCGACTACATTAGCACGGAACGATCCTTCTACCTTCACCGCCCTGCAATTAAGTGTCTTGTTGTTTATTGCGCAATAACAACCATCAAAAATCTCAAATGTGCATATATCACCTCAGCACATTCACACATCTCGTATAGGGTGGTAATATACAAATCAAATACCATTTCCTCCAAATAATAAATCAAAACAATATTATCATATTTATGGCTCAATAACCATTCAAAGTCAAGCAATCTTCATCATAATTCAAAGATGAAAGAAGCCATGTAGAGCATAAATTATTTAAATCACCAAGTAAATAAAATAACTTCAAATCAGATCATGTATTAATAATACATTTAACTTCCACACTTGAAACCATTATTGTTTTAAAGCTTAAATACTTCAAGTAATTGAAGTAGTGACTAAACTGAGTTGAAACATTTTAATACCTAAATCCAAGTTCATAAAACAACATAAAAATATCTTTTTATTGATTTTATAAAAATATTTAAAAGACTTGAACATCTACTCACCAATACAACTTATAAACACACAACCCGGTTCACTGAATTTGTTTAATGTGCACCTGTACTTTCCTTGTCTTTTCCAGCACCTAAAATATACAATTTTATTTATAAATCATTAATATAATAATTTCACATACCAATCTAACCATGCAGCCCCCAAATGATATGCATAAAATGCTATTAAGCTTAATTCTACAAATTAGCTTCATTGACTCTAAAATAGCTATTTTCAGACCTAACTTAGAAAAATCACTCTGACCTGTATAAAAGGAATTTTAACCTCAAATTTTAACCAGACACAGATATATAAATGTATTAACAACAAAAAAAATAAATGTAATCAGATCTTATTGTAGAAAGGGTAATCGGTGAAAAAAAGTCAAACTTTTACGACCTTTTGCAATCTAATATCAATATTTTAATTTTTACAATAATGTTTCAATTTCAAAATTTCTTTGCAATTTTAGCCATGAGCTACACTGGTCAAAATTGATTTAAAAAATGATGACGTGACAACTGAGTTGTCATCGTACCGCACCAAAGAGCAAGCCTCAAATCCACGTTAGCTAGGGGAGAGCAAAAATAGCCAAACCAAGAACTAAATCTAACCGACCCTATTCGGTTTGGTTTTATTGTAATTTTTTAAATTTTAGTTTAAATCGAACTAAAATTTGTTCGGTTCGGTTTCGATTTTAAAAGTAAAATACCAAAAAAATCGAACAGATATAATTAATATTACATATTTTATTATATATTGTCCACTTAGGTGTAACATATTCAAAAAATTTATTTCTCATAATGCCCATAACTTTGTCTTCGAGAATCACATATATTTACAACTCAAATTACAAACACACCCATAAAAGTAGTGAAGTGGAGAAAGATAGAAAAAGTGGGTTTTGATTGGTTGGATTTTTATGGGGGTGTTTGTAATTTAAGTTGTAATTTTATGTGATTCTCGAAGACAGAATTATGGGCATTATAGGAAAGAAAATTTTTGACATTTTTTGAATATATTACACTCGAGTGGACAATATATAATAAAATATGTAATATTAATTATATCAGTTCAGTTCGGTTTTTCACTTTCAAAACCGAACCAAACAAATTTTTGTTTGGTTTAAACTGAAAAACAAAATTGAACTGAACCAAATAGGGTCGGTTCGGTTTTGTTTTTGGTTCAGTTATATTTGCTCACCCCTAGCTGACATGGATTTGAGGCTTGCTCTTTGGTGTTGTGGCATGAAAGCTCAGTTGCCACATCATCGTTTTTAAAATCAATTTCGACCAGAGTAGCTCATGACTAAAATTGCAACGAAATTTCAAAATTGGGACATGATTGCAAAAATTTAAACGTTGGGATTAGATTGCCAAAGGTCGTAAAGGTTTGGCTTTTTTTCACCAGTAAGCCTTACAGAAATGGATATTCATCTTTTTTTTTCTTTTCGAACAACATTTGATCTGTTAGACAAGAGGCACATTACAACATCAATCTCAAAAAGACTAAGAATACATTAATAACTTCAAGATTGAAAGCCACAAGATAGAGAGGATTTACTCTTGCAAAACAACACGGGTAAGAGTAAATACATGATTAAACAGCAAAAAGACAAGAAACCATTGAAAACCCAACAACTCCATGGCTTGAAGATGGCAGTGTTGATGATCTTCCCTCTAGCACTAGCAGTTCTAATGTTGGACATGTACTTCTCAGATATGGATTTCATCTTTAGGCTTGAACCGGACCAGACTAAATTTGAGGAATTCTCCTTCAAGCTTATCAAACAACACCAAAATATCCATAATATTATCAAAATATCTATCAATACTATTTGAGATATAAAACCCAAATTTATTTAAGCAAAAAACAAAAAGGTTTTGGTATTTGGAAGGTTTTATGGCCAAAAACGGCAAAAAAACCAACCAAAACTGTATAAGTTAAGGAAGAAGATGAACTAGTATTAGAGAGTTAGGTCTGGAGAGAGAAAACAGGGAGAGACACACTTATAGATATTCATCTTCTTGATACTCGCTTGATATGAAAAATAAATATGGAAAATAATGCAATGAAATTTTCATTTAATTCATATATTATTTTGCAATTGTTGAGATGGAGGATCTAGGACTTAAAGTTCCAAGATCAATTTGTGAAAAATTCTAAATAAAATTCATAAGAAAATTTAAATAATCATTACAGGTGAAATTTATATTTTTATATTGTCTTGCTTTTATAATTAAAGATTAATATTGTAGGGCAAAAACAAAGAGAAGAAGGGAGAACTTGAAGAGAATTATGTATATTAATTCTTCGTAAGAAGAGATTACATCCTTTAGATGCACGTCAAATATACCTATTTTTGGAAAATCTAATTTTATGAACTAATTAGGAATAGAATAACTTAGTAAATTGTTAGGCAAGTTTTGCAAGTACACGGTTCGCAACAAATAGTAAAGAGTGAGTATGAATATCGTTTCCATGAGGAGATTGATACCAAGTACCAACCCTAATTATATTTCCACAATCTAACAAAATCGAATAATTGTAATGAAATAATAAATTAACTAGCAAGAATAGAAAACTTAAAGCTAAAATAATTCATTTTAAAAGTTAGTAATTAAAAAGCTAGAGCTCAGATTTGCTTTACTAGCTATTACTTGGATTACAGGACCTTTTCACAATTCAATTCATTAACTTGGTCAAGGTAAACCACTCAAAGTACCTAGAGTCTCTTTCGAGTTCATCTAAGAATACAAAAGGTAATTACAGCCTATTTTCATGGTCACATCAATTAACCAAGGTTCATTAAGTTCCTTAGTGATTTATTACTAATCGAAGGATTCGTCTACTTTCATGGTCGAGGTTCCTAAGTTTTACAAGTCTATGAGCTAATAAATCATGCAACTTTCATTGTCTCTAATCTATCCACAAACATGCAAACAATTGGGCCTTTAATTGAATACAAGACATTAAGCACAAGTCATAAAATTGATTGAAAATTAATTCATTGAAAGGAAATAAGAATCCAAACAAGTAATAGACTAGCAATGCAAATCCAAACACTAAAAAGAGTTTAACCACGTATAATTACGGTGATAAACACAAACATCATGAAAAGAATTAAAAAAGAAGAAGAAGAAATAATAGTTGAAGGTCTTGAATCTTGCACAAAGTCTTCTTCGAACTCCCTTGATTAATTGTTTGTGTCTTCAAAAGATGATTTTGAATGATAAGGAATGATAGGGAATGAATAAAAACACCTAATCCCCCTTTTATATTACAAATTCAAAGAAAACCTATTTTGACTTGAATTCTCGAGTTTCCTCCAAAAGGAAACTTTCTCTTGCTTGACATGGCTTAAGCACGGCCATGTCACTTCCTTTACTTTACGGCATGACTTAAGCACAACCATGTGCCATCCCATGCTGAATTTTCACATTTTCTTCAATTTGGAAAGAAGTAAGCACGACTTGAAGCACAATCGACACATAATCTTCAAAGACCTGAAGAGGACACGACTTCAAGAATGGTCGTGTGTAATGCCATGCCTCTTCAATGCTCATCCATTCATGATTAAGGCACAAACAATTCCATGTGAGGTCTTGACATAGGTTTCCTAGATCAACTGGGCTTCCTTTTGATCTTTCCTACATAACAGTGGAAATCCTTATTAAAATCAAATAAAAACTCTTAAATAAATAAAAAACAAATAGGGAATTAAAATGAAGGTTCAACTTAACAAATGTTTAACTAAACCTAAATTCTCCCCAATTATTATTAACTATTATTCAAAATTCATTAAAATTCAACTCTAGAAGTGTAAAATTACACTCAACAAATTCCCCCATACTAGAGCTTTGCTTGTCCTCAAGTAAAAATCAAATTTAAAAATTTAAATATTAGCTCAACTACAACCAAAAGTTACAACTTCTAAGATATGCAAGTCGTCAACACCGAGATTGAAAAATATTTACTAAAGAAGATAACCAGACAAAAGTACATCATATATAAACAATTTACTAATCACAGCCCCAACACTTAACTCTTTGAAATCCAATGAACAAAACTCCAGAAGAAAAACATCAAAATTTATAATTCCTTTGAAAACAAAAATTGGTTGTGAATGCATTTTACGCTCCATTTCACAACATCATTTCTTTTATTGCTTTGATGAGTGTGTTTTATGCTCCATCTGAGCTTCTCACTTTTAGTAATCCCCCGCCGTTCCCGCACGACTAAGCGTGGATACCGCCAAGTAGGTCTTTTGGATACTCTTACTCTAATTAGAGCATTGGAGTAGATTTAGAGCACAAAAATTTAAATTTAAGTATTGATATTACTAAGAAAAGAGAGATTTTTCTTTTTTTTATAACATAAGAGAATTAAAAACAAGATGCATTCTCTCCCAAAATCATGCTCAATCTCCAAGTTTATGCTTAGGTCATAAAAACTAAATTTTTTCATACATAAAGACCATGTTCAACTATTTTAATTAATAAATCATTCAATAGTTTGATAATTGAATAAAAAATGCGTACTTATACATCATTGCCCCCTAATTGCACTTAAGCTTCAATTTTGCAAAAAACTATAACAAAAAGTTTTAAGGACAAGCATCACAACAAATGTGGAGAAATTGAGTTGAAAGTTAATGAATATTATCATTTAAGAAAAAACATTATGCTTAATTTAACTAATACGCATGTAAAAATAAATAAAACACACAACTATTAAACATAAAAACATTATCCAAACATTTGGTGTCCTCCCCCACACCTATCTATGGCATTGTCCTCAATGACAAAAAAAATATTAAAATTAGAAAAAGAAAATGAGGACTTCCCTAGTAAGTGTTTTTCTTCCTTTTGTGCTCACTCCAAATGTTAGATGATCTAAAAAATAAAATAACAAAAGCTAAGAAAATAAAAGAGAAAACCAAACTAAAAATAAACTTAAACAAAAGAAATAAATCAAAACACATTGGGTTGCCTCCCAACAAGCGCTTGTTTAGAGTCATTAGCTCGACTAAATTCCCATTTGATCATTAGGGAGGATTGATTAAAGAATAATCCTCCCCCACTTGAGCTCCCTTATTTGACACTCGAAAAGAGGATGAAAATTTCTTAAAATTCATATCCTTCACAACACTTTTAATTCACCACTCTTTAGTATCTTTCTTTAGATACACCTCTTTCTTCTTAAATTTCTTAGTTACTTTCACCTCCTTGGCATCATGTATGAGGCAATTATTTGAGTCCGTATAATACCCTTTTTAGTTTGCATACTTGGTCAGTGTATCTTGTTATGGGTGGTGGATCCGTATACACTTCTTCTTCTATAGTTCTATATAGAAAAAAAATTTTCACATCAAACTGTCGTAGTAGCCAGTCCAAGTTGGCAACTTATGAGATAAGGACTCGGATAATATTCATTTTCACTACTAAGGCAAATGTATCTTCATAGTTAATTCCATACTTTTGATATATCCCTTTGCCACCAACTGAGCTTTTTATCAATTAATACTTCCATTCGAGTTAAGTTTGATAGTGAATATCCACTTGCATCCGACCATTTTCTTTCCTTCAAAAAGTGGAACAAGTTCCCATGTGGAGTTCTTATATAATGCCTCAATTTCATCATTCATGGTTTTCTTCCAATCGGGATCAGCTAAAGCCTCCTGCACAATAAACTCGAAGTAAATACAGTAGATAATTAATTTATAGTATATGCATGTGATTTAGACAAACAGTTTGTTGATATATAATTATTGATGGGATATTCAACTTTAATATTAAGGTCTGGGACATATTATCATTTAGGAATCCCTCTATTTATTCTAGAAGGATAATGAGGCTTGGTATTTATGATTACTAATGAAAATGAGTTTACCTTATTGTGCACATCTAGAGTTTCTTTACTTTTGATGTTGATTGGGAAGATGAACTGTCTTAAATTAGCTTTAAGTCTAAGAAAGAAACTTGGACCACCTTTAGTTATTTAATCAGGTGAGATGCTTGGATGGTCACTTACAAAGATTAGATCAGGTAAGATAATCAGAGTGTTATCTTCAAAGATTTCCTAAATTCTCTCCCCCTAAAGAGAGCACTTAGAGTAACAGAAGTAGGCTACATTTTTATGGAACTGAGCATCTCATGTTATGTATATCTTTTTAGTATGTAGGTCATAACATTGATATCCTTTTATAGATCTACATATCCAATAAAGATACACTTGATAGCTCATAGGTCTAGTTTACCGAGTACCTTATGGACAAATATTAAGCATCCAAATAATCAAGGTTCAAGATTTTGGAGAGATAGAGCTAAAACAAGCTCCTGATGTTTTTGAAGAGGGGTTATGAAAATGGGTACTCTTGACAGAGTTTGATTTAGGAGATAAGTAGCAGACCAAATAGCCTCTTCATATTATTCTCGAGGGACATTCATGTTAAACAGGGATACTCAAACAACTTCCAATAGTGCTAATTCTTTTGTTCCATTACACCATTCTATTAGGGTATTCTAGCATATGAAGTCTGGTGACGAATCCCATGCTTGTGGCAAAAATTTATAAGAGCTGAGTTAATGTACTCCTACCATTGTCAAATTACAAGACTTAGATTTGACACTGATACTACTTGGCCACCATTTTGTACAAGTCTTGAAATATAGAGCACACAACTCTTTTATTATGAAGTAGTAATACCCAGGTCATCTGGGTACATTCATCAATAGATTTTGCAAAATATCAAGCACCAAACAAAGTGGGAATCCAAGTAGGTCCCCACACATCAGAATGAATAGTTATAAATGGAACTGAATTTTTATTATAACTCGATACATATGAAATCGGGTGGTTCTTTGCCAGTTCACAAATATCACACTTATACTTAGAGTCTATAATACTAAAAAACCAATTCAAGATTTATTTTCCTAAGATAACTAAAAGATAAATGGCCAAGATGATGATCCCATAAAATTACTCTTTCTTTGTTCGATCTACTTCCAACTACACTATTAATTTGACTTAATTACTGACTCGGATCACCATGTTAATCAACACAGTACAACTTTCCATATTTAACACTAGAGCCAAGAATTTGATGCATTGCAATATCCTAAAATAAATAGCAGTTAGGCCAAAATTTGATAGTATAGTTTAAGTTTTCAGTAATTTGGCCAACAAATAAAAGTTATAAGAATGAGATGAAGCAACAAGAATGGTATCTAAACTAAGAGGGTAATAGTTAGATACTGATCCTTTTTTAGTAACATGCGTTATTCCTTCATTAGCAATCAGAATATTTTATTAGGTTGATGGTCAGATTGAGGCAAGATGGTGGGCTGAGTTTGTCATATAATCAATAGTACATATACCATTTATATGTTATTTCAAGTAAGATTTGTCATACCTGATGTTTCATCAAGGTCACCATTTGAGTTTGTGACACTGGAGATGGCAATTATAGTTTTTTCAAGTTTCTTGTAAGGCTTTTTATTGTAATCCTACCATTTCGAGTAGCCCATAATTTGATAGTACCATTCCTTAGAGTGTCCATTTTCACTACAGTGAGTACATGTGTATGTATTAGACTTGCTCAATGCTTTCCCTTTGGAATATTATCAAGTATTAGAGGCTACAAGTACTGTATTATTTGGTATGACCTTTAGTTCCTCCATTGTCTGTCATTGGTTTTGATCCCTACACACATATGCATAATTTGACTCAAGATTAAGAGATGGATCCTTCTATAGTATTTCACTCCAACCATTATTAAAGTCTGAGTTAAGTCTGGCTAATATGTGTTCAAAGCCGAGTAATATGCTTGTGAAGTGATAATACTCCATTAATATCCTCCCCTTGAGCACTCATCTGGGTATTAATCTTCTGAAATATCCTAACTAGCTTACTGTAGTACTTGGCATCATAAAAGGTTTTTAAGATAGCATCTCATATCTCCTTTGCTATTTGAAGTCGAATAAACCTCTACATCAATGTTGGACTTATAGTTTAAATTAGTAAACTTTTCACTTAATAATTGTCAATTCTAAGGCTTTATCCCGTATAAGAGGTTTTGGGGTAGTTCTAGTGAGAAACCCAAATTTATTTTGAGCTCCAATTAGCAATTCCATAAGTTGTGATAATAGAGGGAAGCTCGTATCATTAAGTATAATTTTAGTAAGGAAGGGAGAATTATTTTAAAGGGTTTAAATTAAACGAAGTCTGAGAAAAAAAAGTTTTGTATATATTAATACAACTGACATGATAACAAGATCAATAAAAAGGTTAAGTATGATAGTGGTCAATAACTAACAACAAACTAATTATGGAAGAGAACAGACTATCGTTATCTCTTAATATCGCCCTCAAGCAAATGCAAGAAATAGGATGAACACAAAACATTTGCTGAAGTTGAAGGAATTTCTGGGAGGGTAGTGGCTTGGCTAGTATATCTATAGTCTGCTCTGTGGAAGGAAGGAAACGAACATGAAACTCTTTAGAGGCAACCCACTCATGAATGAAATGATTATCTAACTCTACATGTTTTGTTCTAGCATGAAAAATCGGGTTTGGAGACAAGTAACAACCTTTAAATTATCACCACAAATTTCAATGGGAAGAAGTGGACCAAACCCAATTTTATATAAAAGATATTTTATCTAAAGACCTTCATCAATAGCATTTGCAAGGGCTTTATACTTGCCCCTCAGTAGACGAAGGGGAAATGGTAGGTTGCTTCTTAGCTGCTTAAGATATCAGATTCTGACCCAAAAATGTGCCATAGCCACTAGTGGATCGTCTATCATCAAGAAAACCCTCCCTAATCATTATCAGCAAAGCACAAAATTTTTAAGTGGAAAGAACAAACCATTTGTAGACCATGAGAAGTAGTGTTCTTCAAATAGTGAAGAAGATGTTTAACTACCGTCCAATGAACATTTGTTGGACAATGTATAATTTGGCAAAGTTTATTAATAGTAAATGCAATATTTGGCCTAGTAAGTGTGAGATATTGTAAAGCCCCCATGGTTTGATAATAGATATCGCCATTAGAGAGAGATTTTCCTATAGTTTTAGGAAGTAGTGCATTGGCTGCCATAGGTGTCATTGAGGTTTTGGGATCTCCATATTTGTGCAAGCAAGAAGGTCTTGAATATATTTTTGTTGCAATAAATACAAGCCATTAGCTGTATAGTGAACTACAATACCTAGAAAATATGTCAACTGCCCTATGTCTTTAATTGGAAAAACCTATGTCATCTTGGCAACAAGATTATTAATAAGAGAAGAAAAAATGCCAGTAATTATGATGTCATCCACATACAGAAGAATAAAAATCTTTTGAGATCCATTAGCCAAATAAAAAAGTGAATTGTCTAATTTTGAATTTTGATAGCTAATAAATAAAATAAATTGACTAGGCGAAGGTACCATGCTCGAGGGGCTTGTTTTAAGCCGTAGAGAGATTTATGCAACTTAAAGACAAAATCAGGCTTTATGGAGTTAATGAATCCAATCGGTTGAGATATATATATATATATATATATATATATATATGTATATATCTTTATGAATAGTGCCATGTAAAAGGCATTAGAGATGTCTATTTGGTGAAGACTCCATTGTTTATGAATATCAAGACTTAGTATGGTTCGAATTGTTGTGGCCTTGATTACTGGACTAAAAATATTTGTATAGTCTACCCCATCTTGTTGATTAAAACCTTTAGCTATAAGGCATGACTTGTAATGAGCAACAGTCCCATTTGGATGTCTTTTAATGCAATACACCCATTTATTCCCTGCAATATTTGTACTTTCAGGCAAGGAACCAGACTCAATGTTTTATTGTTAAGTAAAGCTTGACATTCCTTATACATAGCTCTCCTTCATTCCTTCAATTGATTGGATTATTTAAAGGTGGAGGGTTCAGTGATTAAAAGGGTTGACATAAGGTGCAATTTTATTGTGTGAACTAGGTTTGCTTGTCAACGTTGCAAGGTTGATGGGCGAACAATCATGTTGTGTATAGGTTGATCATTGCAAGTGCAAGTAATAGTAAGGAAGCAGTAGTGTGATCAATAATAATATTAATAATATTAATAAGAGTAGGAGAGATATATATATATATATATATATATATATATATATATAGAAAGAGAGAGAGAGAGAGAGAGAGAGAGAGAGATAGACTAGTGTTTGGGATAAGGGAGTCTGATGGGGCTAGTACAATAGCTGAGGAAGGAGAGTTTGTATTGGAGTGGGATTAGGAAGCATGATTATGTTATATGGATGGGATTGGGAAGACGACATACTTGAGGTAGAATGAACATGATCCATACAAGTTATAAATAACCAAGGAGAGTTTTGAGGAGAAAAAGTAGCATCCTGCACAAAAACATTAGTTGAAAATGGGAAGGATTTTTCATCAAATTTAAATGAATATCCAAACATCTCTATCCAAAATGAGTAGGGGAAATACCAAAGTTAATTAAGGATTAGACCAAAAATTGAATTTGTTTTTATTATAGGCTCGTAGTAAAGGAAATACTAAACAACAAAAAATTTTGAAATCTTTGTATTGTGGATGTTTTGGAAACAAGCAGTCAAATGGTGAATTATTTTTCAAAACTAGAGTTGGCAAAGAATTGATGATTAATGTTGCTTTTTATAAAAGCATGGACCCAAAACATTGAAGGAACTTTATTGTGAGCTAGCATGGATAGCCCTGTGTCTACAATTTGATGTTTTTTCCTTTCAGAAATTATGTTTTGTTGATGAGTATATGGACAAGCGAGCCTGTGAGAAAAAAATGTATTTAACTTTCCATATTCCCCTCCCCAGTATGTTTGCGAGGCTTTAATAGTGGTATTAAATTGATTTTCAACCAGCTTTTAAATTGTACATGGATAGATAAAAGTTCACTTTGTTGTGTGAGAGGATAGAACCAAGTGTACCTTGTAAAATCATCTACAACAATAAAAAGATAACGGTGACCATAATGAGAAACATACGGTGAAGGACACTAAATATCAGAAAAATTAATTCCAAAGGTTTGATATTAGAATGCAAAACAGGTGGTAAGGGATACTTAGTAAGTTTCCCTTGAAAACACGAAGAACACTTAAAATAAAAAATTTTAAAAGTCAAAATACATGGCAATTGAAATTGAGAAATAATTTTATTCATTGTTTGCAAATTGGAATGACTAAATCGAGCATGCTAGTCCTTAAAAGAAGCTTTTTCGATCGCATTAGCTTGAAATAGGGAAGGATTTTGCAACTTGAATAGGCCATGCTCACTCATTCCTCGAAGCATTACCTCCAGTGTCTCCGGATCCTTGACAACAAAGGTAGATGGGTGAAACTCAAAGTAACAATTATTATCCTTAGTGAATTTATTAACAAATAACAAACGTTTACTCACTTAAGGAACATGTAATATATTTTTGAGATGTAAAGGTCTACTGCTAGAGGAAATAATTGAAGAACTAGTATTATGTGTTGATGAATACAACACCGGGCATGTGCAAATTATTTTTTTTAGTAAGTGGGTTAGTTACAAAACACCTTGTGTGGATATAAATTAATTAGCCTACTTTTTTATTTGTGTGGATACAATAAATTAGTCTTTTATTATTTGTGTGGTAAGGAATTAATTAGTTTAAATAAATGTGTAGTGCGTATCTTTTATAGCTTGCTATAAATACCCAAGCTTTTCAAGTCTTGTAAATCATCAAGTGAGTGAAAATGAAAATAAGACTAAGAGTCTTATATATAGTGTAGACTTTGTGAGTGTTAAGTGTTTATAAGAGTTGAGAGCTCTTCTTTGTAATTTTTTTGTTGTGTCTCCAATTTTAAATGAATTTCTTCATTGAAATATAAAATTTAGAATTATATATTCTAAATTTTTCTCAATATTTGGTATCAGAGTTGGACCGTTTGGGACCGATCAAGCTATACGATTTCTAGAAATTTTGAGTATGCTCTGTGGTTGTAGTTTTGATTGATCTTCCATATTATAAAGAGCTTATAGAAATTGTGAGTGAGTGAGTTTCTATGTGTCGTGACTTGTATGTAACTTTGCAAATTTTTTGACAAAATTTTTTTGGTATTACTGAGGTACTGTCAACACGATGGGTGACCTTCAAGTAGTGCAAGGAATTAAAAAGCTTAACAACAAAAACTACAACACATGGGCAACATGTATGAAGTCTTACCTACAAGGTCAAGACCTCGGGGAGATTATCGGTGGTGGTGAAGATACATAACCGACGGCAGAAGGTGCCAATGGCATTTTGTGAAAGTGGAAGAATAAAGTAGGCAAAACAATATTTGCTTTAAAGATCACACTTGAAGAAGATATGTTGGAGCACATTCGGGATGCCAAAACACCAAAGGAAGCAAGGGACACTTTTGTTACACTTTTTCAAAGAAGAATGATACAAGACTATAACTTTTTGAGAATGAGCTACTATCAATGGCACAACGCGACATGATGATTGCCCAATATTTTCACAAGGTGAAAGTGATATGCCATGAAATTTCAAAATGAGATTCAACAACTCCTATTGGGGAAACTAGGATAAAGAGAATAATTATCCATTATTTGAGACTCGAATATCGAGGGTTCATTGCCACTGTACAGGGATGGCCGGTACAACCATCGCTTATTGAGTTTGAAAATTTTCTTATAGGTCAGAAAGCCATGGCTAAGGAAATGAGAGGAGTCTCGCTGAAGGTGGAGAAGGAAGCACTCTACACCAGCAAAACTAAAGGCATTTTCAAGTGGTACACCGGTAGTGGATCTAAAAAGGATGATGACAAGGTGAAAATTCATAAAGGAAAGGGAGGCTCTAGTCCAAGGGGAGCTTCAAAGAATCAAATTAATACTAGAAAGTTTGATGGCGAGTGTTACAATTACGGAAAGAACGGCCACATGGCAAAAGATTGTTGGACCAAGAAAAAGCCTATTGAAAGTAATACTGCTACTTCCAGTTCTTAGGAGAATAGCAAAGATGGTTGGGATGTTGAAGCATTATTTGCTATGGAAGAAGAAGACTTAGCTCTCACGGTAACAACACCAAAGCAGATTGACTACGAGAATGACTGGATCGTAGATTCAGGCTGCTCAAATCATATGACAGGTAATAAAAAGAAGTTGCAAAACCTGTATGAGTATAAGGGACGTCGTGTGGTGGTGACAGCCAACAACTCAAGGTTACCGATAGCTCACATTGGTAAGACAATAGTTACTCCTCGATATAATTCTAGCTAGGTGCTTCTTCAAGATGTTTACCATGTCCCAATAATGAAGAAAACTTTTCTATCTGTGGCTCAATTGACAACATCAGGCAACTATGTCTTGTTCGGTCCCCAAGATGTAAAGCTGTATCATGACCTCAAAATCTCAAAAACATAAATAATGGAGGGGTGGCAATTGGAGTTAATCTATGTAATGTTAGCAGAATCTACATATGTAGATAAAATAAGGAAAAATAAAACATCAGATCTATGGCACATACGGTTAGGTCACGTTAGCTATTTTAAGCTAAGTGTGATGATGAAGAAGTTGATGCTCAAGGGGCTTCCTCAACTTGATGTGTGAACAAACACAGTATGTGTGGGATGTCAGTATGGTAAAGCACACTAATTACCATATGAGGAATCAAAGTTTAAAGTAAAAGAACTATTAGAGTTAATTCACTCTAATGCATTTGGACCAGTTAACTAACCATCAATTGGTTATATACGGTATATGGTGACATTCATTGATGACTTCTCAAGATATGTGTGGGTTTTCTTTATGAAAGAAAAATCTAACACATTCTCAAAGTTTAAAGTATTCAAAGAGCAGCTAAAGGAGAAGTGGGAAAGAAG
>CATIWM010445994.1:0-18662 GCA_949671775.1 Mallotus repandus
CAGTCAACACTATACGTCCGAGTATAGTGTATTTTCAAGTCAACACTATACGACCGAGTATAGTGTATTTCAACACTATACGTCCGGGTGTAGTGTATTTTTAAATCAACACTATATGACCGAGTATAGTGTACTTTCCAAATCAACACTATACAACTGAGTATAATGTATTTTCAAATCAACACTATATGACCGAGTATAGTGTACTTTCCAAATCAACACTATACGACCGAGTATAGTGTAGTTCAACACTATACGTCCGAGTATAGTGTATTTCCAGTCAACACTATACGTCCGAGTATAGTGTATTTTCAAGTCAACACTATACGACCAAGTATAGTGTATTTCAACATTATACGTCCGAGTATAGTGTATTTCCAGTCAACACTATATTTTTGAGTATAATGTATTTTCAAATCAACACTATACGTCCGAGTATAGTGTATTTCAACACTATACGTCTGAGTATAGTGTATTTTCAAATCAACACTATACGTCTGAGTGTAGCATATTTTCAATAAATACTATACGTCTGAGTGTAGTGTATTTTCAAATCAACACTATACATCCGAGTATAGTGTATTTCCAATCAAAAAATGCGAACAGTTATGGACTGCAGCATAAAAAATGAGCAACAAAAGGGACTGCAGCATCAAAAGTGAGCAACGAAAAGGTTGCAGCTAAACACGAGCAGTTATGGACTGCAGCATCAAAGCTAGAAAACTTGCCAACAATTATAGATTGCAGCAATACAAAGCTTACATCATGGAAAGATCACAAACAGAAGTCTTGAGATACACAGGTAAGTATCCTAACTCCTTACCCTTGAAATTGTGTGCTTATTTGCTTTGTCGCAATTTTTCAAGCAAACAGCGACAGGGGAGGCAACTGTAAGCACCCAATTTCGGGATGACTAGAGTATGGATGCAACAGAGGAGCCAATGATGAAAATAGACTGTGAAATTAGATTTATTGGATATGATTTATTGATTTTGAACTACATTGTAAATTATTTTTAAGACTTACTTTAAATTTATTTATTTAATTTATCTTTTTAATGAATTTTTAAAAAATTTAAAAAAAAATTAAAAAAATTCAAAAGCAAAAAAAATAATAAAAAAAAGAGACAAGGGCCGAAGTTGGCCCAAATGACCAACTTCGGCCATGCTTTGAATTGCAAGGAAAAATGGTCATCTTTCTTTTTTTTCATAATTTTTTTATATTATTTTATTTATTTATTTATTTGTTATTTATCCATAGATTTTGATTAGGTTATTTTGATAAATATTTTTGTTTTATTAGATAAATGTGTGGATAAATTTTTTTCAGATAAAGAATAAAAATAATTTATTTTATTTTATTTTTATCCTGTAATCAGATTAGGGTTACAGAGTTGTATCTATATATATACATATTTTTCTTTTCAAGGAGGGGGGTTTTTTATTTTCTTTTCTCTCTATTTTTCTGATTCTTAACTGTCAATCAAAAACAAATTCACTCTTCTTTAATTTTCACGTACTTTTTTTTCAATTTTTAGCCCTGAATCAGATCCAAATAAATCAAAAATCACATACCAATATAACAAAAGTCACAGGCTTTTATCAATGGTGATCACCTTCTGAGGGGAATCAATAGTGCATCCATCAAATTGTCTCCTCTTCTACTCCTTTCTCTTTTTTTACTTGGTTTATTTTATTTTTATTTTATTTGATCTTATTTTTTTATTTATTTTTTTTTTTTTTTTGTTTATTTATGTTTCATGATGGTGAGAGCAACTTAAATAGAGAAGGTGGAGACAAGGCCAACTATGAAGATCCATGGAATTCCATGGATTAAATCCTGTATCAATTTTGCATAGTTCCCTTTAGGTTTATTTACTTGTATTATTTTATTTTATCTAGGCTTTGGGTTTGTATTTTAATTTATTTTAATTTTTCAATAGTAGTTGTTGTAATAGCCCCATTAGTGGAAATTTAATTTTCTGCACTTTAAAAATCAATTAGTAAATTAGGTCCATTTGGTAAAACCCTAATTAAAATCATTGGTGGCTTTAGATTAATTTAGGTGGCATGTAAATTGAATTAGGGTTAGAAATATCACATAATGTTTCTTTTTTATTTTTTATTTTTTTATTTCTTATTTGGGCCTAGTTATTATTTTTTATTCGTTTTGGGCCCAAAGCCCGCATCTAGGTCTAACTCACTAATAAAATAAGCCTTTAAAATTAAATTTAGGTTTAATTAACTTGAAAATTAATTTAGGCCTATTAGGTTAATTTAGATTTTAGGCCCATTTTTAGTTAAATAAAATTAACTTAGACTTAGCTCAGCCCATTAATAAAGCCTTCTTCATAATTTGTAGGTTTATGATCATTTCATTTAATTAAAATTAATTAGAATTAAGCCCACTAATTCATTTTTTTTCTTTTAAAATTTAATAGACTTAGGCTCATTTTTAGAATTAAAAATAAATTTAGGCTCACTAATCAATTAAAATATAGGCCCACCTTTAGTTCCATTTCACTTGTAAATAAAAAATGTAGATTTATCTAACTTAAAATTAAAATCAAATGTAGTTTGGATTTAGGGACGTTACGCGTTGAATGCATTTTTTATGTGCTTGTTCATAGATTGGTTGCCTTAGGATTAGATGGATGTTCAATTAGGCTTTAAAGAAATTGCATGTAATTAGGGAATACAATAGTAATTAATAAAATAATTCTAAATGAACACAAGACTAAAAGAAGTTGGTATTCCGGATCCAGAACTCCTGGTTGTGGTGCTAGCTTGTATTAGAGAATCGAGTTACCACCACTTTCGATTTATCCCAGTTATTAACCTAGGTGGCGACTCCTCATCTCCACGCTATGTCTTTGTGATATAGTAGTGTGCTCTCTAGAGCCCTGAGCTCAAACAGTGTCGCGGTTGCAATAAACTTGGGCATGTGCTAAACCCTGCCGTCTACACTCACAGTTTTAAGAATGAACATAGCATTACTTCAACCACTAAATTTTTTTAATCCAATTTCAATCAATTTGCTAGGTAAAAGGCATCTAATTCAGCATGCTATCATTTCTTCAATTTAATTACCTAAGTCATCAATTCAATTAAATTTCTACATTAAATGTGCAAAACAAACGAAACAAATCTTCAGTAAGATCCTTAGTTGAAACCCTACATATCAGACTCCAATCAAATTCACTCCAACTACGCAGTTAAATTACACTATTATTTGCATTCGCTGATAAATTAAAAAGCAAAAATATATCTTTCTGAGAACCAGATATAGAGAAAATTAATTCAAAAAAAATAGCTCATAACGAGGTAAAGCAAGCAGATCAATAAACGCACATATAGCACTTGAATAATAGATGAAGCAGATATGAAGAAAGGAAGAAAACACATTAGAAATTAAATAATTAAGGGTTTTAAGTAGATATAAAATCAAAGATAAGAGATGTTTGGCAGTTGGCGATTTGGACAGGAAAACAAGAAGGGGATTAATAAAGAAGAAAGATAAAGAGAAACAAAGAAGAAATGAAGAAGAAGAAGACGAGGAAAAAGAAGAAGATGCAAAGAAGAAGAGATGAGAGTTGCATTAAGTTTTTTTTCCGTTATTTACATTAAAAGGTGCACGCTAGTAATTATTTTAGCGTTTTGAGATACGCAAATAATAAAAAAAAATTGGATATTTTAGTAATTAAAGTTACTTTTTAGGGCATTTATGAAAAAACCCTAATATTAAATTGGGACCAATGTGGGTACATATTTAAGAGTAAAATGTGTTTTTCTCTTTAAATTTAAATTTTATTCATATTGTTATGTTTATTTAATTATTTTTAATTTTGATTTATTAATTTTAGACTTTTTTAATTCATTAAAACCTATAAGTAATATATTTTATTTATAAAAATATAAATTTAACTAGAAATCTAATAATAAAAAAGAAAATTTTCAATTTTAAAGATAAAAATGGGTATTTCTAAATTTTCTTCCTATATTGGGCTGTGTAAACAAATTAGAGGAAATTTCATCCTATGTCCTGGTCAACGTATTTAATATCATTCGTGGCCGACGCTTTTTTTTCTTTCATTATTGTCTTTTTCATTTTCAATTATGTTATGTTATTGGTCTATTTTTAAAACCCTGAGCTTATTATCAGCGTTTCGCATATTCTTCTATTTTTCTGCCATGTTGGGCTTACCATGTTGTAGTCTTCTTGGCCCATTAAATGAGTGTTCATTTGAAAAATCAGCAGTGGGTTGGCCTTAATTCATCTTTTTCTTTTTTTTCTTTTTTTCTATAATTTATTTATTTATTTATTATTTTTTAAGGCATATTTAATTTAAGTTGATTGTATGTATTTATTTGATTTGTATATTTTAAATAATTTAATTTTGTATTCTAAATAACAATTTTTTAATTTTGAAACTTACTATTATTTAGAATATAAAAATTATCCATAGTCTTCAATAATTATTTTTTTTTCATAATCATTTAGAATTTAGAAATTAAACAAATTAAAGTAAAACTTACCTAATATTCAACAATTATTTTTCAGTAAAAAAAGCAAAAAATTATGAAATCTATCAAATAAATTATTATTTTTATTATTGATACTAACAAAAGTAAATAATATATTTATGGTCTTAATTTTATTATTAATGATGAAAAAAATTGAAAAAAGACAAAAATAAATAAAAATCAACAACAATCAACAACTGTAAAATTTTGTTATTTTTGTTGGTTTTTGGTTGATTTTTGTTATTTTTGTTGTTTCAGTTGTGGTTTCAATTGTTTTTGTTGTTTCTCTTTGTTTATATTTGTTGATTTTTGTTAAAAATAAAAAAAATAACAATAAAAATTATGAGATATATAAAAAAATTATTATTATTATGTTTAAAACTAATAAAAGTAAAAAATTTATTTATGACCTTAATTTTGTCATTAATAATGAAAAATAATTTAAAAAATAGTAAAAATTTAAAAAAATCAATAAAAATAAACAACAATCAACAACACAAAATTTTTTTGATTTTTGTTGTTTTGTTGTTTCAGTTTTTTTTTTTCGGTTTGTTGATTTTTGTTTATTTTTTATTTTTTTAGCCTTTTTTTTGTTGATGTTACAAATACATCATGAGGATTGTAAACTTGTTACACATTGATGATCAATAAGTACCAAATAATTTTTTTTAAATGAAGTTGTTAGACATTTTAATAAACAAATTAAAGAGAAAAAAATAAAATATCGAGCAAAAAAAAACGTTGAGAAAAAGGTTTTAAGAGAAAAAAATATCGAGCAAAAAAAAACGTTGAGAATAAAATGAAGACAATTCCTTAAAAATAAAAATAAAAACATTGAGCAAAAAAATTGAGAACAAAGATGAAGACAATACCTTAAAAATAAAAATAAAAACATTGAGAAAAAAAAATTGAGAACAAAGATGAAGACTGTTAACACAAATTCCTTGTCCTGAAATTAGAAACAAGAAAAGTAGTAACAAATATGAATTTTGAATTTTATTAAAATTAAAGAATGGGGTACAGTCTCTAGTGTAAATCTCTACAAGTGTAGAAATTAAATCCTTTGATGCTTTCCTTCGTTGATGATGAAATCAAGGGCGCGAAAGGCTTGTTCTTGAATTCGTTGAAGCAAATCTTCTTTGATTTTGGTGAAGAAGACGTGTTGAATCTACAAAAAGTGATGAACACCGTTTGAAGACTTGTACTTAAAGATTTGAAGACTTGAACACCTTTAACTTGTGGATGTAGAAGCCTTGATGATTTGATTGAAGTTTACTTGACACTTTGTGAGAATTTTGTAATGCTTTTTCTTGATGCTTTGATTGCAGAATTCTGGTGACTTAAGACTTCATTCTCTCCCCCAAATGAACCACAAGCAATCCTATTTATAGAGAATTTGAGGAGATGCATTTATGGTATATTTCTTTGTAGGGAAAGAATATATATTTTCTACTTAATTAGAAAATAATATATTTGGTTTGTATTTTAGGTAAGAATATATTTTCTTTAATTCTTGCCTTTTAAAAAAAGATATATATTCTCCATATATTTATATTTTACCTTATATAGAGAATAATATATTCTTTGTATCTTTTTATTTGACAATTGACATATTAAATATTATTGGACTTTATTTGATAATTAATTTTTATTTGATTAATTAATTAATCATCAAATAATCTTGCTAGCCCAATTAAGGTAAACCCAAAATTTGTTAATGGGTTTCAAAATTTATATTTCTACAAATGCCCCCTCGAGACTTGTTCTTGTAAAACTTTAAAACAATCATGTCTCGAATTTTCTTTCTTTTTTCTTTGAAAGGCATGGTCAAATTTTGAGCCCATCCCATAAATTTGTCGGCAAGACAAGTTTATTTGAGCATGTGTATTTGTAGGAAGCTTGGGCTTGATAAACCAATTTGAATCCATACGACTTTAGAAAAACTAGGCCCAGTGGTCAACAATTTAATTTGACCATTTACCTGTTAAAGAAAGCTTGACCATCACTTTTTTACAAATACTCAAATCCTTTGTTCCTTGCAAGCATGTGACGTCCAGACTTTTAATGAGATTTCCTTATTTTGCATGGACCTTTTCTTATTCCTCACACGTCCCTGTTTTCACCCTTCTCTTTTCTTTTTTTTTTCCTCTTTTGGTTGTTGATTAGGAAAATTTATATTCTCTTCCTTTTACTTAATTCCTAAACACAGTAGGAAAAAAAATAATTGCTTAGGAAGCAATTTAAATGAACCTCTATAAATAGATACTGATTTTTACTCTTAAAGAAGTGATGGTGTCAAATTGCTTTATCAACTTTGTGAGCCAACTTCTCTTCTTCATTCAACAAATTGTAGTTCTACATTCACCGAAGTGAAGAATTTGGACTTGACTTAGCCAACCAATCTGTAAGTGATTTTTTTTTAAACTAGCCTAAGAATTCTTTTTTTTTATCTCGTACTTTTTTTCTTTGAATTTGTCTCCTTTTTTTTTAAATTCGCTATTAGATCCCTTCTTTTTTTTAGTGTGGAGATCAAACTTCTAGTTCGAGCTACAAATTTTGAAGGGCTTCACTGGTGATTTTATTTTCTTCAAAGTTTGATTTGTATTATACATCTTAACATGGTCATCCTCAAAGAAATTGCTTCTTCAACGTCAAGAAATCTTCTTATTTTGGATGACAAAGCTTCAAAGATGGAGGATGGCACTACACTTGCAGTCTACACTCCTGCTATTGGCGGTTTCGCTTCTTCATGGCCTTCTTTTAATGGACTTCGACACTTGTCATCTTGGATTTTGAAAATATCATGAGATATCTATGACTCCAAACTTGACACCATCACTTCTTTAAGAGTAATGCTGCTATAATCTGCACTTTATGCTGCTAAACCTTCATCTGACGCTCTTCAACTATTAAAATACCGTGTTAGCAATGGTGAATCTTCATGGGCATCATTTTCTTCATTCTTGGGCGAAGCTACATACACCAAATGCTACTGGGAATGGGTTGAAGATATATTGGTGAGCAATAAGCATATATTGACAATTGTAAGGCTCTATGATGTTGTCTATGCCTCTCTCTTCACTTATGACTACAAGTTGAATGTCATGTGTGGCTTTTGTGAGCATTGGGATCCATTTACCAACACCCTATATACTGTCAATGGAGAGGAATACATCTTTTTACGGGACTTAAGAGTACTAAGCGATCTGCCTATTTGTGGTTCTTTTTATGATGAGGTTATTCCATCAGCTGAAGAATTGAATGGGCTTGATCATGATGGAAAACACCATCTACCTCGTAGCTACAAGTACTTGTTCCTTACTTTTCATTGAATCTGCAAAAAGATTGAAGACCGCTACGAAATGACCATTGCTGATTAGGTGAACTTCTGGTTTTATAGGCCTTCAAGATACAAGGGACCTCCAAAGAGAGACAATAAAAAGAGTACAACACATCCAAGGGACACTTTTAATCCTTCTGGTGTCAGTGATAAAAATTCACTCCATCCAAAATAATGGAACAAGCCTTTTTCTGCACTTCATACAGAGGTTGATGCTCGAGAAGAAATCTACTTAGCAGCTTTCCTTTCTTGTTGACTATATAAGTTTGTGCTTCCAGGCAAGGATGTTGGTTTGATTCGCCCAAGTACCTTTAAGGTTACAAGTTTAATGGCAACTGGTCAACACTTTTATTTGGTGGTTCCAGTTTTAGCAAACATTTACCAAGGTCTGAGGGAAATTTTGACTACTACTGACTTCAGCACCTGTGTGTCTTCCTTTCCTACTCATTATGTATATGGATGGCTTACTGAAAGATTTGAGACACATTTTATCTCAAATCATAAGAGATCTCATGTAATGGTTAATTATGCTGGTGAGCAGATGGCAAAATTTTTGGAAGATTCTAGAGCTCATGACCTTTTTAGTGGCTCATCAAGACAAATTTATTCTTGTTTGGCTGTTGATAAGGTTCCTTTATTGGTTAATGATAACAACTTGACTACTAGTCAAAGATAGTACTTCATTAGCCTTCACTCAAGCTTCTTGGCTGCACATGGTAACAATGTCTACATGTACAAGTCATATAGTCCTTACAGATTCAGTAGACAATTTGGATTTTGTTAAAATATCCCTGGTGATTTAATACAACACTTTAATGACTTGACTTTACAGGATGTGATTCAACTTTGGCAATCATGTACCAAGCTTCTTACTTTGGCAAGAGTCAAACTACCCATAATGCATGATGGCATAACTTGTGTCACCAAAGACTATCGGGATTGGTGGGAAAAAAGATGGTTTTAAACTCCCCCAAAAGACCAAAGAATGATCATCTGGTTGAAAACTAATAAGGGTGATGAAAAATCTTCTAATGTTATTGTTGTAAAGCCTACTGATGAATTCCCTTCCCAAGCACCCCAAGAAGACAACAAGAATGAGCACTTCCAAGGAACAGAAAGTCAAAGCTACTTATGAGGATCAACCTAAGAAAGATTCTTCATCAAATGGGTAAGTCATAATTTTTGCACCTAACAATAGTGTCAATAAGCTAATTCTGTCACAATCGGTTGCTGACTTGTTAAATTGTTTGAGCAGCGAGCAAGAAGATTCTGATTATCATTAGAATCAACCCAAAAGACCAAAGTTGTGGAATCCTGGAGACCCAAAAGATTTTCAGGTAGCTATTAGTTCCTCGATTATCCCATGTGATGAGCCGGTAGTCTTTTTTTTTTTTGCTTCTTATTCTTTTTTTTCTTTTCTCGAATATTTTGCTTATTTTTTTTCTTTTTTTTTTATTTGAAGCATACACTTCCTAACTTTGATATGGAAGTTGGAGATACAGAGGACACTGCACTTAGTCCTGAAGCCTTTCAAATAGTGTCAACTGCATTTGGGCAAGATCATCCAGTAGAGTTTATGGAACATACCTCTAAAGCACTCATTAATGATGCTATGTAGCCAGAGATGAATAATTCAGGGCAATCATCAAAATCACTTCATCACTCTAATCCATTTGATGTTACTAAACTTTGTGCTAATGACATGTTCCTCTATTTTCATCGCCAAGCTGCAATGCTTTCATGGAAGCATTTACAAGAGAGATTTACTCACACACCTATATCCAAAATTCCTTCAATGGCCAAAGATGTTTGCAAATTTCTTGATATGCTGAAGGATTTCAATAAAATAGACACTTCAATTCCAAAGGCATGTTTAGAAGGTCTCCTTCAAAAGATTAAGAAGGTGAACGAAAAGGAATCTAAACTTTACTCAAGCATTTTAGCAAGTGTTCAAGCCAAGGAACTTGATAGGCTGAAAGGACAACTAAATATTTCATTAGCACTTGAAAGTGAGGCTATTAGCAATTAATCTTCTTTGCAAGCTAAGCTCATCAGAGTTGAAGAGGAACTTAAAAGTTTGATTATAAAGAAGAAGGAACTTGAGTCTTCTTTGGAGATGGCTAAGAAGGTTGTTCAAGAGAGCCAAGATAGTGTTTCCAAGATTTGAGATGAGATTTCTATTGTCAAGAATACTCCTGCACATGATGTTGCTAAAGAGAATAAGTTGCAAGGGCTTCGAGATTTACTTGAGATCAATTTTGATAAGTTGAAGAACCTCAAGTAGGAACCTTAAACTATCTTCTCTTGTACATTTTTTGTTCCATATTATTCCTTTATCATCTCTATGTAATAAGATAGCTTTTTGATCATTCAATAAGAAAAACATAAGTTTTTTTTTTTATGTTTATCTTATGAATGCATATTGCTTTGCTAATTACTCCATCGAGATGAAATTTCAACCTTGACTGATTAATTTTTTTTTTATGTGACTGAACTTGGAATGAATCCAAGCTACCTATGTACTTTCTTACAAAAGATCAAGTCAAAATGTAGTTCAAAAGGGATTACAAACAATTTTTTTTTAGGTGTGACTGAACTTGGTATGAATCCAAGTTGCCTACGTACTTTCTTGCAAAAGATCAAGTCAAACGCAGTTCATAAGGGATTTTTTTTTTTTTTTGCTCTAACTTTTGCCTAAGCTACCTTGTGACAGGTTTTCAACTTAACGAGCTTTTTTTTTGTGTTCTAACTTCTGCCTAAACTGCCTTATGAAAGGTTTTCAACTTAGCGAGCCTTTTTTTTCTTTCTTTTTTTTCTATGCCATTCATAGTTTCAGCTCATGCGGGCCAGAAGCATTGCCAAGCTTCAAGTATAGTACCTCTTCAAGAATCTTCCATTATTGGTCCAATACGCAATCCATCTTTGTCAACTATCTTGTAAGCACCATTAGAGTAAACTTTTTGAATAACATAAGGACCATCCCAATTGGAAATGAATTTATTTCCCATGTGTCGTGAGAGATTGATTGGTCTTCTAATTGCAAGGACTAAATCACCGGCTTGAAAGGAGTTAGGGCACACCTTATTGTTAAAGGCTTGGTCATCCGAGCTTGGTAACATTCTAGTCTTTGTTGTACTTCAAGCCTTCTTTCATCTAGAGCTTCTTATTCTTCAAGGCGTAGGTGCACATTATCTTCATTAGAAAGACCTTCTTGAATGGCAATCCTCAAGGATGAGACTTGGCATTCTAATGGCAACACAACTTCAGAGCCATATACAATGGAATATGGAGTTGCTCCTGTTGTTGTTCAATGCATAGTTCGATAAGCGCACAGAGCTTCCCCCAATCTTTCATGCCAATCCTTTTTCGTATGGCTTACAATCTTCTTCAATAAATTGCACAAAGTCTTATTGAATGCTTCTGCAAGACCATTAGCTGGTGCATGATACATGGAAGAGTTATATTGTTTGAACTTATACTCCATACATAACCTATCCATTGCTTTGTTATAGAATGCTTTTCCATTATCAGTAATGATGTAGCGAGGCACTCCATGGTGAAAAATGATGTAGTTTTTTATAAATTCCACCATTGTTTCCTTCTTGACTTCTTTAAGCGCGACAGCTTCAGCCCATTTAGAAAAGTAGTCAGTTGCAACCAAGATATAAAGATGTCCTTTTAAACTTTTAGGCAAAGGACCAACTACATCTAACCCCCAAGCATCAAAAGGCCAAGAAGCAATAGTTAGATGAAGTGGCTCAGGAGGTTGACGAATGATCATGGCATGGAATTGACAATCTTCACACTTTTTGGCATACTCCACATAATCTTTCACCATTATAGGCTAGTAATATCCCATCCTTTTAATATGAAAATGCAGTTTAGGCCCAGACTGATGGCCCCACACACCCCCGAGTGTGCTTCTTCCAACGCTTTAGTTGCTTCTTCCTCACCCAAACAATGTAACCATACATTTTCAAAAGAACGACGATAAAGGGTGTCATTATAAACAACAAAATGAAGTGCTCGCCTTTTGATTTCCACTTTATGTCGAACTTCATTTAGTAATTTTCCATTATTCAAGTAGTCTACCAAGGTTGGCGCCAATCTTCCTTTTCTACTTTAAAGACAGAAACATGGTTTACTTGTTTATAGTCATCAGTAATCACGGACGCACAAGTTGGTACTACCCATCTTCTACAAACATGAATTCTTCCCTCTACATCTGAAAGAGCAAAGTTTCCGTAAGGTTGGCTAGAGCATCTACTTGCTTATTTTCTTTCCTCGGCATATGTTCAATGCTTATATCATCAAACTTTTCCAACTCTCTAGCCGCATGCTGAAAGCAAAGGACTAATTCAGGCTTTTTTACATCATAAGTCAGAAGAAGCTGATTGATCACTAATTTAGAATCCGCAAACACTTCAAGATGATTTATACCCATGTCTATTACCATTTCAAGACCCAATATGAGTGCCTGGTGTTCAACTACACTGTTAGAGCAACATTCAATGAGACTAAAAGTGTATGGAAGCACATCTTCTTTGGGTGAGACAAAGATAACTCCAGCCCCGGCACCATCCTGGCTAGCAGCCCCATCAAAATGCATCCTCCAATGTGATCCTTGAATGAACATAACCTCCT
This sequence comes from Mallotus repandus, assembly GCA_949671775.1. Classification (NCBI taxonomy): domain Eukaryota; kingdom Viridiplantae; phylum Streptophyta; class Magnoliopsida; order Malpighiales; family Euphorbiaceae; genus Mallotus; species Mallotus repandus. The sequence goes on from CATIWM010445994.1 coordinate 12,508, forward strand.
CATCTAGTAGATCATCAGAAAATTGCCAATCATCCGGAATTGGATGATCAGCTAAAAATTTGGTAAGTGTTTGACATTTTGTTGCCTTTTGAGGAATAAAGCTTATGTCAAACTCTTATAGCAAGAGAGCCCATTTTGCTAGTCAATTTAACTTGACATTATATACTTGATTAGATCATCTCTAAAAATCAATTTAACTTGATAAGCTTGTAGATAGTGTCTAAGCTTTTTAATGGCAAACATTAGCGCTAAACACATCTTCTCAATTGGAGAATAATTCAACTCAGCCCCACTTAAAGTTCTGCTAAGGTAATAAAGCATACATTTCCTTTGTTCATCATTTTCTTGCTCCTAAGGAGCGTTCTTGAGTCGCAGTGTATAGAATCAAAGGATGACTAGGAACTGGGGCTTGCAAGACTGGAGGGTTTAACAAGTACTTCTTTATATTCTCAAAAGCATTACAACAAGCTTGATCCCATATGAAAGGGAAATCCTTTTTCATCAACCTTTGAAATGGCTGACATCTACCGGTAAGATTGGATATGAACCGCCGAATGTATGCTAACTTCCTTTATAAGCTCTTGAGTGCAATTATATTTCTTGGTTCAGGCATCTTTAAGATAGCATCAATTTTGGATTGGTCTATCTCAATTCCTAGGTGTCGTACAATGAACCATAGAAATTTTCCTGATAAAACTCTAAAAGCACATTTTAATGGATTCATCTTCAATTGATACTTTCTCAACCGCTCAAAAACCATGTGTAAGTCCTTAAGATGATCTTTTTTCCTTTTGGTTTTGACCACCAAATCATCAATATAGCACTCTACATTTTTTTGCAACATGTCATCAAAGATTTTTTGCATTACTCGCTGGTATATTGCACCTACGTTCTTCAAACCAAAAGGCATAACCTTGTAACAGTATATCCCTTTTAGAGTACAAAATGCAGTTAGTGCTTGGTCTTCCTCTACCATTGGAATTTGGTTGTACCCGGATGAACCATCCAAAAATGATTGGACTTTATGACCAGTCGTAGCATCAATCATAATCTCTAGAATTGGTAGTGGAAAATCATCATGATCTCTAAAGTCAACGCAAACCCAAATTTTCCCATTCTTCTTTCTTACAGGCACGATGTTAGAAATCCAAGTAAGTTAATGAACTTCCTTGATAAACCTTACATCAATGAGTTTATTAACTTCATTTTCTATTTGTGGTATCAATTCATGACGAAAATGTTGTTGAGCCTATTTTATCAATTTAGCTTCTTTTCGTACAATCAAATGATGAACAGCTACTCTAGGGTCAAGTCCTGGCATTTTTGCATATGTCCATGCAAAGATATCATGATGCTCTGAAAGAAGTTTAACATAATCTTGCATTTCTTTAGGCGTCACGCTTGCACTCAAGAATGTTGGACGAACATCTTCAGGAGTTCCAAGGTTGACTTCTTTCAAGTCATCAACTACAACCTTATTCCTTTCTTCAAAGGTAGGAGGAGCATTTTCAATCCCTACTTCAATGAGGACTTCATCATCTTGATCTAGCTCTTTCATTGTGATATGGTTAACTGTTACATTCATTCCTTCATTAACCTCATTAGTTGGGCATGGTTCTTGACCAATGATAACTATTGTTTGTTGTCTACCTTTTAATTATTGGCCAGTAGACACCATCCATTTGGTGCACCTCCTTATTCTAAAAGGAAACTTGCTACATATGTCTTTTGAGTCGCTCTCAGCAATGTGTTCCTTCTTCACGTTGAACTTCTTCTTTTTCGAGACTAATGCTCCAATCCTTGCATGCACAGAGGTCCTAGGTACTTGTACATCTTCAAGTCTTTGACTATCGATTCTATCAAATATTGAAACATAATTGCCAAGGTTGCCAAGGCGATCAAAAATTGAAGTCCTCTCATTGGGACCTTTATGCTCATGTTCCTCTTTAATTTCTTTAAAAGTTATGTGTTGTGAAGTCTCCTTGTGGATCTTTAAACATAGTGGGTTAGATGGACTATACCCTAAACCAGATTTAGATGACACAAGTTGATTCTTCTCTTTCCACACCAATCGAGGCTTTTTAGCACTTTGTTTGATTAATTCAGAGCTTACCACTATCTCTTCTGCTAACTTAGATGTGTTTTCTTAACCATATCCAGCTTTAGATAGTAATTTGTAAGCATTTGGGTCAAACCCGTTAGTTCTTCTTATTGGCAAATAACCATGGTCTACTGCAGAGCTTTGGGATAGCTTTACGAATCCTTGCAATGGAGGTTAATGAACATTTGAAGATGCAAGACTTATAACTGGTAAGTTCAAATTCTATAAACTTTTGATGATTTCTTCTTCATCTGCATTTGGACTTGGTGCCACTCCCCTTTTTAGTGTTTCAGAAGATCTACCAATAAGTTGAGGGGCCTCACTTACAGAAACCTCATTATCTATAGTCTTTTCTTGTATGGCGGCTTCCTTTGAGTCACATGATTTCCCTTTGCATGATGTTGGATCATCATAGAACTTTGCATCAGCAAAATATAACTCTGCTATGGTAAAGGGTTTGGAGTCAGCATCCACCCTTTTCACTTGCCCATTTTGGCAACATTGAAGCATTAGTGAAGTGTAGATGATACAACACCATTCTCATATATCCATGGCCTTCCATGTAGCATTTTATAAGTGGTCCTAGCATCAATCACATGAAATAAAGCCTTTGACCTAAATTCATCCATAAGCATTGACAACTAAATATTGCCTAGAGTTCTTTACCCTCCTTGGTTAAATCCCTGAATTGTCAAGCGACTCTTCATAAGCTAATCCATAGGTATACCCAAGTCCTTTAAAGTCTTGAGTGGTAAGATGTTCACAGCAGACCCATCATTTATGAGGATTTAATTGACCTTCTGTTCATTGGCATAGCCTTGAACAAAAGTGGGCGATTATGAAGTTTTGACCCAAGCAATAAGTCTTCATCAATGAAACATATTTTTCCTGTACTTGGACTGTAAGCAAGCTTCATGGGTTTCAGGTTTTCTTCCCCTAAATCTTCATGGTCGTTTGAATCTTCATTGATGTAGTAACAAGTAATGACATTGCCATCCTAGTCCAAGAATTCTTTTGGCAAAAACTCTTTGAGGGTGACAGGTGTTCTCCGCTTCTAGATGATTTCATCATCTATCTTATGCAAGGGCACCTTTTTCTTTATTACTTTTGGAGCGATCAACTTTCTAATAGGCTTCATCATGACTTTGGCTCTATTAAGAGTGGGCTTTAGTGTAGGCTTATTCCTCTTTCTTCCCCTCTTTCGAGTAATAAAAGTCCATCCTTCATCAGAATAATCTTCAACTCTCACATCTTGACATTTGATGCCCCCAATTAAGTGCAAGACTTCTTGTACAGTAACTTGCATGGACTAAGGTAAAATTTGGCCATCAATAAGGTGCATTGAAACATTGACGGGCTTAAAACTTCCAAACTTCATAGTTGTGGAATAGTGCATAATAATCAAAGTTCTATTAGAGGAGGCAACTTCTTTATCAAAAATAACCTCCCCCTTTTCATGCAATTGCATAATTTTTTCCTTCAAAACAAAACACTTTTGAACGGGATGACTAACTAATCGATGGTACTTACATAATTTGGATCATTCACCCGATCAACTTCTTCAAGGCGCTTCTTCTCAGGTAGTTGAATGAGATTGGCTTCAAGTAAGTCATCTAGCATTTGAGGGACACTGACATTAGAAAAAGGGTACTCTTTTTCTTGCCTTTCTTTCAAAGTGCTCCTTTTAATTCCTTGGCCTCGAGGAATGTTGGCTTTCCCTTCTTGCTTCTCCTCAGCTGTAGAGGAGAATTTCAAAGGCTTTGTACCAATAGTCATTGACTGCTTGCTCTCAGCCTTGGTTGAGGGTTTGCCCCCTTTACGAGCATCCTACTTTTCTTTCCCTTTCTTTGGATCCTCCATTGGGAAAGCTTGTGTTCCAGCATTTATAATGCTGAGTTCCATGTCATGAGCACGAGTAGCCAATTCTTCAAATATTTTAGGCTTAATACCTTGAAGAATATAGTGCAATCCCCAATGCATCCCTTCAGTGCACATCTCCAAAGTAGAGGTTTCAGAAAGGCGATCTTTGCAGTTAAGGCTCAAATTCCTCCATCAGTTGATGTAGTCAATGATAGGTTCTTCCTTCCATGGACGTGTATTTGTGAGCTCTATCATGCTAACAATGCGGCGAGTGCTGTAAAAGCAGTTAAGAAACTCTCGCTCTAATTGTTCCCAACTATCAATGGAACTTGGCTCCAAGTCAATATACCAATCAAAAGCATTTTCCTTCAAGGATTGGAAAAATTGTTTGACCATCAAATCACCATAGGAGCCAGCATTATTGCAGGTTTCGATAAAATGAGCCACATGTTGCCTTGGATTGCCTTTACTATCAAACTATTAAAACTTTAGAGGTTGATACTTCACAGGCATTCTCATAAGATTAATCCTTTGAGAATATGGCTTGGCATATGTGTATGAAGGTTGATTAATACTTTCCACTTGACCTTTAACAGCTTCTTTAACATGGTCATTCAATTGATCAGCAGTTATAGATCCATTGGTAAGCACTTGGGTAGGCTTTGATGCTACACCAGAAGTGGAACCAATAACAGCTGTAGGAACTTGCACGACTTCTTTATTCTTTTGTTATGAATCATCAGTGACCATAATTCCCTTTTCAGTTAAACCATCAACTTTTTTCATCAAAGATGCAATATGATCATCCTTTTATTTAATTAAGTCGGTGAGGGCTTCCAAGATCTTGCTCATCTTAGTGACTTGCTCCTCCAAAGAGGTAGTGTTCGTCATCATGACGCTCATGACATTAGAAGAATCATTCAGAGAGATTAATGCACTGTCACCATGAGTAACATCCTTGTTCATGAATGAATCAAAACTATCCTTCAGTTTTTGTAGAGATTGAGTAGGAGTCACCACTTATTCAATTTGTGGTGGAGAGATGAACACACTTTGAAGCAGAAGAAAAGTGTGTGCATAACTATCCTCGATCAACCTCTCTTTGATTATGGCTCTTGGGCCAGCATCAGTAGTGCCTCGCACAGTGAAGCGAGTAGGTGCCTTAGATTGACGGCCACTATTGTTGTTGTTCAAAGCCATGGATCTTGGTTGTTGAATTTTGAGATAATTTGTGAAGGAAAGAGATGAAAGGTAGAGAGGTCCCACTGGGTGTGCCAAAAATTTGTTAACACAAATTTCTTATCCTGAAATTAGAAACAAGAAAAGTAGTAACAAATATCAATTTTGAATTTTATTAAAAAAAAGAATGGGGTACAGTCTCTAGTGTAAATCTCTACAAGTGTAGAAATTCAATCCTTTGATGCTTTCCTTCGTTGATGATAAATCAAGGGCGCAAAAGGCTTGTTCTTGAATTCGTTGCAGCAAATCTTCTTCGATTTTGGTAAAGAAGATGTGTTGAATCTACAAAAAGTGAAGAACACCGTTTGAAGACTTGTACTTGAAGATTTAAAGACTTGAACACCTTTAACTTGTGGATGTAGCAGCCTTGATGATTTGATTGAAGTTTACTTGACACTTGATGAGAATTTTGTAGTGCTTTTTCTTGATGCTTTGATTGCAGAAGTCCGGTGACTTGAGACTTCAATCTCCTCCCCCAAATGAACCACAAGCACTCCTATTTATAGAGAATTTGAGGAGATGCATTTACGGTATATTTCTTTATAGGGAAAGAACATATATTTAATTAGAAAATAATATATTCTATTTGTATTTTAGGCAAGAATATATTTTCTTTGACTCTTGCCTTTTAAAAAATATATATATTCTCCATATATTTATATTTTACCTTATATAGAGAATAATATATTCTTTGTATGTTTTTATTTGACATTGACATATTAAATATTATTGGACTTTATTTGATTAATTAATTAATTTAAAAATTAATTATCAAATAATCTTGCTAGCCCAATTAAGGTAAACCCAAAATTTGTTAATGGGTTTCAAAATTTATATGTCTACAAAGACATTAAAAAAATATTGAGAAAAATATAAATATAGTACTGTAAAAATAGAAAAAACCATTGCAGGTCTTGCAAAAAGTAGAAACCCAAAAAACAAAAATTGTCCCTGC
>CATIWM010446025.1:0-13185 GCA_949671775.1 Mallotus repandus
TTCTAATTCTAAACATTTCTAATTCTAAACAACAAAGAATGAGTATGCATGGCGATTGGAAATTAATGTAAAGATAAAGAAAGAATAATAATACTAATTGAACCATTTTACACTCCAAAGACATGAATATTCTTTGCTACATTGTTACATCAAAGAAATGAACATATACTTATTTAATTTAGAATGCTTGCTGAAAACCTTTTATGTTGCTACTTGTTGAGTTAGATGAAACTAAGACACCCAATCAAACATATTGCAAGATTATATGTTTTATACATGATCACACCATCTAATTAACAGCCTTTCTTTTTGTGCCTTTGATCCATTCTTTTTGCCTCAATTAACACAAAAAAAAAAATCACTTATATCTTCTTCTTCTTGCCAAAAGAGAAGAGGGAATGACTGAAAATTTTGTGTTTGACATTGCACAAAATCTGACGCAACATGTAGCGCGATCGATCAACACACGATTGATCAACAAGAGATAAAACAAATCTCAATCCAAAGATTCAAAGAAACAAGCTTCAATCCAGAGACCCAAAGATAAACAAGCACAAAGCTTAAGTTTAATTCTGAATAAAAGTTACACTCTCTTAAAACCCTATAATAAGCTATCTATTTATAGGGAGGTACAAGCCACCAACCCTAACAAAGTAGGAAATAAAAATAAAATAAAATTCTAAATAATATAGGAAACTAAAATAAGAAAAAAATAAAAACCCTAGATAAATACAAAATTATCCCTAACTAAATAATTATTTCAAATAAAAACAAATCCAAAAATAGTTAATGTAAAGTTTCTATAGCCTACTCCCCCCTTGCTCAAAATGCCTCGCGTTAGTCACCTCCACTTGTAAAAAACTCGCCCCCGAGTTTATACTTGAGAAATGAAGTCGTCCATGCCAATTAAATAGATATTTTGAATACTTTAACATTTTTGAGAAACAACTTGAGATACATCTTTCAAATTGAAACTTTGATATACCAATGATTTGTAAAAGAGGATTAATACTAATATAATCAAATTTTTTTACTCCAAGAAAATCAACATAGTCAAACTCATCAAAGAAATTCTGAGATTTTTTTATCTTTAATTCACCATGAACTTCTTGATTTTCTAAATCAATTTCAAGATTGCCCACCTTACAATCAGTCTTCTCTTCAATTTCAATACGAATCTCCTCCTCAATCTTAATATTAATTTCCTCTTTATTTTCTTGAAATACTAAAAGTACCTCTTTCTCTTCTTCTTCTTCTTCCCTAAGTTGAATTGCAAATAACCACTACTCAGCTTCCTTCTCCAAAATATCTTCATCATCTTTCACTATTAGCCTCTTTTGATTGTTGGGAATGGGATTAATTATGGGTACAACGGGGCTAATTCCTCCGCCTTATTCAACATCATCACTCCTAATCCCATAAACCCTCAATAACTCTTACATTAGATTCTGAATTAATTCTAATTGTCGAGTCATATTTTGTGTTGATTGTTCAAACAATTGTCGCTGCTTTTTGATTGCTCTCCAAAATAGCCTGCAATCCCCGATCACCATCATGGGATTGGTTGCCACCACAACTACCAATGTAAGCCATCGATTGGGAGAAACCCGTTCTGATACCACCTGACGTAGCGTGTAGCGTGAAATAACCAACACGCGATTGATTATTGAAGAAAAATATATCTCAATCCAAAGATTTAAAGAAAAAAAGCTCAATCCAGAGACCCAAAGATAAATAAGAACAAAGCTTAAGTTAATTCTAAATAAAAGTTACACTCTCTCCTAAAAACTTAGAATAAGCTATGTATTTATAGGGAGGTACAAGCCACTGACCCAAACAAAGTAGGAAATAAAAATAAAATAAAATTCTAACTAATATAGGAAACTAAAATAAGAATAAAATAAAAACCCTAGATAAATAAAAAAATTATCCCTAACTAAATACTTGTTTCAAATAAAAACAAATCCAAAAAAAATTCATGTGAAGTTTCTATAGCCTACTTCTCCCTTGCTCAAAACGCCCCACGACATAAAGATTTTCTCTATGTTCATAATAATGAAAGCCTAAACATTTCACATGTAGGTGAAGGTAACATACACACTAAAAATGAAAATCTTAGACTTAAAAATGTCTTAATTGTACCTAAGATAAAGAATAATATTTTATCTATAGGTTAATTAACTGAAGATAATGCATGTACCATTGTGTTTTCATCTAATAAATTTACTGTTAAGGATTATAGGGAAAAGTGATAGCTAGAGGCTTCAAGAAAGGTTGATTATATGCATTGGAAGAATTAAAAAATGTTGCCTTTACTACCATTGCTAATGGTAACTATACTATTTGGCATCAGCGTTTAGGACATGCAAACTTTAAAGTTTTAGAGTTTTTGAAGGATAAACATCTTTTTAATATTTTAAATTAAAAGAAATGAGGAACCATTTATTCTTTCTATAAAATGGGAAAAAATTGCAAGCTTTCTTTTAGTTCTTGTATGAGTAGTACTAAACATCCTCTTGAGAAATTGCATTGGGATTTATGAGGACTTGCCCCTATTTCTTCTTGTTAAAATTTTAAACATTATGCTATCCTAATTGATGACATTTCAAGATATTCCCAGATAATTCCTTTAAAGAAGAAATCATATTTCTTTTATTAATTCCTTAAATTACAGAAACTCATTAAAAATCATTTTTGATAGAAAATTTAAGATTTTTTTCAAGTGATGGAGGTAGAGAATTTATTTCAAAAGCCAATTTAAATCATCTTGAACAATATGGAATTCATCAACAGTTTTCTTGTCCCAATACTCCTAAGCAAAATGGTGTCGCTAAAAGGAAACATTGTTACATTACTAAGACTGGTTTAACTCTTCTCTCTCAATCAAAACTTTATGGAATAACCAACACACGATTAATTATTAAAGAAAATAAATCTCAATCCAGAGATTTAAAGAAACAAGGCTCAATCCAGAGACCCAAAGACAAACATATTTTTTTCAATAATGGGGGTGACTGACGCGGAGCGTTTAAGTGAAGGTTGATGTCTGCGTATGGTTATGCGCCTTTTCTGCATGGCTGTGTGCCTTTCATGCACACCCGTGTGACGAGAGCATAATTTCAGAATGTCAGGTCACACGCCCGTGCGTAATTCGCACACGGCCACGAGACTTGACAACATTTTAAAGTTGCAAAAATTCTTTTATTTTTGGTTATTTGGAATATTATTTTATTTCCTATTATACCAATATTATGCCTAGGGTATAAATAGTTATTTTAGGGCTTATTTTGGGGACTTTTATCATTTATTCAATTTATCAATCAAAACAAAAGCTTTTTGCTTTATTTGTTCTCTGGATTGAGACGTTTATCTCTTGTTGATTAATCGTGTGTTGATTGATCGTGCTACACGATGCGTCAAGTGGTATCAGAGTAGGTTTCTTCTAATCGATGGCTAATATTAGTGCTATTGGTGGCAACCAATCCCAAGACGATGATAAGGGATTGCAGGCTATTTGGAGAGCAATTGAAGAACAGTGACAGTCATCTCAACAATCAACCCAAAATATAACACGACAATTGGAGGCACTTCAAACCCAAATGCAAGCATTGATGAGGGTGACTGAGCAAAGGAACATGAATAATGATAAAGACCAAGGTGGTGGAATTGGCCCTGCTAGACCCATTGTTAATCCCATCCTTAACGTACAAATTCAAAGAAGGCCAGTTGTGGGTTTTGATTACTCTTCAAATGAGGAGGCCGACTTTGGTGAACTTGCACTTCCACATGGTAGATAGAGAGGTAGGAGGTAGTGGCAACCAAATTACAGAGGCGATGATGAATATAAGCTAAATGTAGATATCCCTAACTTCAGTAGTGATCTTGATATTAAGGGATTTTTAGATTGGTTGACTTAGGTGGATAGGTTCTTTGAATATACTGAATTACCCGAAGATAGGAAGGTTAAATTTGTTGCTTATAGGTTAAAGGGGGGAGCATTAGTATGCTGAGATAGATTGAGGGAGACGAGGATGAGAGAGAGGCATGGTCTAGTACAAACTTGGCATAGGATGAAACAATTATTGAGAGGTAGATTTTTGCCTCTGAACTATGAACAATATATTTTTTATTCTTATCAGAGGTGTACATATGGTAGTAGAAGTGTGAATGAATATGCTACTGAATTTTTGAGATTGGCATAAAGGAATCAGTTATCAAAAAGTGAGAACCAACAGGTGGTAAGATATCTGAGTGGATTGAAGCAGAATACTAGAATAAGATTAGGGTGTAGATGGTTTTCAGCATGCAAGAGGCTATGAATTTGGCCATGAAAGTCAAATTAATCATTCAAGAGCAAACTCATAGTACTAACTATAGAAGATATGGAGGTGTAGATAGTAAGGCTCCAAGTGATAGGGGAAAAGCATCTCTCGTTGTACTGAATACTATGGAGACTGCCAATGTGGGTATAGAAAAAGGGAGAGGAGTAGTAATGGAAGGAGGTAAGGGTAATACTTCTGTGCCTATCTAAAATAATAATCCTTATGCAAAGCCTTTCAATGCTAAGTGCTACAAGTGTGGAGAGGTTGGCCATCATTCCAATGAGTGTCCCAAATGGAAGACGGTTAATGTAGTGGAAAAGGATGATGATGTTGCAGAGGATGAGGTGTGCGAGGATGATGGGGATGATGACTATGAGGATTATGAGCAGGAAGAGTATAATTGTGTGGTGAGGAAACTCATGTTATCTCCCAAGTGTGGTGATGATACTCAACATCATAAGCTCTTTCGCACTAGGTGTACTGTGCAAGGGAGTTTATGTGATCTTATTATTGATGGTGGGAGTCAGGGGAACATAATAAGTAGGGATGTTGTGGAGAAGCTATAGTTAGTGATGGAAACTCATCCTAACCCATACACTATTGGGTGGATTAAAGAAGTTATTGGTATTCGGGTGAGTGAACGTTGTAAGGTGCCATTCTCTATTGACAAGTATAATGATGAGGTGTATTGTGATGTGGTGGATATGGATGCTTGCCATATTTTGTTTAGGGATCCTTGGTAGTATGATGTGGATGCTAGACACTCGGGTAAGAGTAACGTGTATCAATTAGAAAAGTATGGAGTGAGATATACATTATTGCTTTTTACTAGGAAGAACCAACCTAAGGCTTTAAAAGCAGAGGGAAGGAACTTTCTAACAATTGTGCATGGCCCATCTTCCTTTATAGGTGAGTGTAAGGAGACCCGAGAAGTGCATTTGATGGTAGTTAAAGGAAAGGCATAAAGTAAAGAGTTAGTTGGGAATTAGGTTCCATTGGAGGTGCAAACTTTGTTGGAAGAGTTTGATGATGTTATTCCTGAGGATTTGCCTGTGGGGTTACCTCTAATGCGGAACATACAACACTATATAGATTTGATTCGAAGTGCTTCTCTTCCTAACCTACCTCATTATAGGATGAGTCCTAAGGAGAATGAAATTTTTAGGGAGAAGGTAGAAGAGTTGCTAAGCAAAGGGCATGTTCAAGCTAGCATGATCCCATGTGTAGTTCCAGCTTTGTTGACGCCTAAGAAAGATAGGAGTTGGCAGATGTGTGTTGACAGTAGGCCGATCAACAAAATCACCATTGGATATAGATTTCCTATTCTAAGATTATATGATATGCTTGATCAACTGAGTGGAGCCGTTGTGTTTAGCAAAATTGACTTGAGGAATGGCTATCATCATATTAGAATCCATCTAGGTGATGAGTGGAAAACAACATTCAAGATAAGAGATAGGTTATATGAATGGTTAGTCATGCCTTTTAGGCTAACCAATGCTCTGAGTACTTTCATGCGGCTTATGAATCAGGTACTACAACCTTTCTTGGGTAAATTTGTAGTTGTTTATTTTGATCACATTTTGATTTACAGTAAATCAAGGCAGGAACATATTGGACACCTTAGGGAAGTGTTCAAGGTGTTAAGGAAAAATAAATTGTATGCAAACTTGAAAAAATGTGTTTTCATAAGAGATAGTTTGTTGTTTCTTGGCTATGTGGTAAGTAGTGAGGGGATTAAAGTAGATGAAGAGAAGGTGAAGGCTATTAGGGAATGGCCTACCCCAAAAAATGTGAGTGATATAAGGAGCTTCCATGGGTTAGCAACATTTTATAGGAGGTTCATTAAGCATTTCAATAGCATTGTAGCACCTATTACTAAATGTTTGAAGAAGGGGAGGTTCCATTGGGGTGAGTAGTAAGAGAGTAGCTTTGCTTTGATTAAAGAAAAGTTGAGCAAAGCACCGGTTTTGGCATTACCAAATTTTAAGAAATTATTTGAGGTAGAGTGTGATGCTAGTGGAGTTGGCGTAGGGGCTATTTTATCCCAAAAGAAGAGGCTGGTAGCTTTCTTTAGTGAGAAGTTGTGTGAAGCTGGACGTAAATGGGCTATTTATAACAAAGAATTTTATGTTGTTGTGAGGGCTTTAAAAACTTGGGAACATTATCTCATAGCCAAAGAGTTTATTCTCTATACTGATCATCAGGCTTTAAAGTATTTGAGCACACAAAAGAAGATTAGGAGTGATATGCGTGCTAGGTGGTAAGCTTATATAAAGAAATTTCCATATAAACTTGTTCATAAGTTAGGGCAGCAAAATAAGGTAGCGGATGCCTTAAGTCGACGAGTGGCTTTGATGCAAACCTTGACTTGGGAGATAGTAGGTTTTTAGACATTGAAGGAGTTGTATGTAGATGATGATGACTTCAAGTAGATATGGGCTAGTTATGTGAATAAACAGCCATGTGATGAATTTTATATTGGTGATGATTTTTCCATAAAGAGTGCGCTGCTTTGTCTTCCTTGCACTTCTCTTCGTGAGAAGGTCATTAAAGACTTACATAGTGGTGGTTTAGCAGGACATCTTAGAAGAGATAAAACTATTGAAGCTATGAAGGAAAGGTATTATTGGCCTAGATTGAGAAGGGATGCGACTAATATTGTGTCTAGGTGCTATGTGTGTCAAAAGGCGAAGGGTCAGACATAAAACATAGGGTGATACATGACATTGCTTGTTCCTAATGCTATATGGGAGGATCTTTCTATGGACTTTTTGTTGGGTTTGCCGCGAACTCAACGAGGAATGGATTATGTGTTTGTTGTAGTTGACAGGTTCTCCAAGATGGTGCATTTCTTGCCATGTAAAAAGACTGCAGATGCATCTTCTACAACCAAACTATTATTTAAGGAGGTTGTGAGATTGCATGGGGTGCCAAAGACCATTACATCTGATCGTAACACTAAGTTCGTTAGTAACTTTTAGATGACTCTTTGGAGGCTATTTGATTCATCATTGAACTTCAGTAGTACAGTACATCCACAGACTGATGGGGAGATGGACGTGGTTAATAGGACTTTGGGTAATCTTATTCGAAGTATTTGCATGGATAGACCAAAGCAATGGGATTTTTCCATAGCACAAGCGGAGTTTGCCTATAACAACATCATTCATAGTGCCACAAGTAGATCTCCATTTTCCATTGTATACATGAAGTGCCCTAATCATGCTTTGGATTTGGTGATGCTTCCAAAGGTACCTAGTCTTAGTATAGCAACTGGTGATTTAGCAAAGACAGTTCAAGAGGTATAAACATACATCAAGAACAAGTTAGAGAAGGCAAATGCAAAGTACAAGATGGAGGCAGACAAGCATAGGCGATTCTAGGTGTTTTATGTTAGAGATGAAGTGATGGTGTTCATTAGCAAGGCTAGAACACAAGGTGGTCATAGCAAGCTCCAACAAAGAAAGTATGGACCGTACAAGATTGTTAGAAAGATCAACGACAATGCTTATGTAATTGACTTGCCAAGTTGGATGGGGATTTTGAAGACCTTCAATGTTGCTGATCTTACTTTATTCCAACCAGATCTGAGCCTTGGTTATCCAGAAAATAACTTGAGGGTGAGTTCTTTACAGGTGGAGGTGACTAACGTGGAGCGTTCAAGTGAAGGTTGAGGTCTGCACATGGCTGTGTGCCTTTTCTGTACAGTCGTGCTATGCATATGGTTGTGCGCCTTTTGTACACGGCCGTGTGACTAGAGCATAATTTCGGAACGTTAGGTCACACGGCGTGCGTAATTCATACATGGTCGTGTGACCTAACAGCATTTTAAAGTTGCAAAAATTCTTTTATTTTTAGTTGTTTGAAATATTATTTTATTTTCTATTATACCCATATTATGCTAGGGTATAAATAGTTATTTTAGAATTTAATTTGGGGACTTTTTATCAATTATTCAATTTATCAATCAAAACTGAAACTTTTTGCTTTATTTGTTCTCTGGATTGAGAATTGGTCTCTGGATTAAGATGTTTATCTTTTATTGATCAATTGTGTATTGATCGATCGTGCTACACGTTGTGTCATAAAAAGTCTATTCATATTTGCAAGATCAATGGATATCAAGAATTAATAAACAAGCACATTGGTCGCAAAAATTTTGCATGCTCAGACTACTATTGATGAGTTGATTATTGATGAGCTTAAATGTTGGGAAACCTAATTCATTCGAACTATCCTTCTGGCCTTTAAAGCGACAACAACACTGAACATGCCTCTAAGCTTCAGGTTATCGCCTGACATGATATTTTGGATGCTGACTAAAAATGGACATACATTATGAAAGTTAAACACTATATATTGCTTGATAGCTTTTTGACTAAACTGCTCTAGCTTCTTCTTCTTTAAGTAGTGATTTAATTTAAAAATTCATTTGGTCTTTACTAATCTAACATAATAAAGATCTTTTTACAAAGAGCTTTGTATAGCTTTTTATATTGTTATCATGAGCTTATTGCGTTATGTTTTTTAGTTGATCATGGTTGCCCATTACGTATATGTGCTAAAAAGACCATGCTTCATGTTTTTAAGACTTGCCATAGGCTCATAATGTGTGGCTATGCCATAAATTAATGTTACAAGTGGACCAACTTTCTCACCAATTTTTCTCTGAGTGGTTTGAGTATCTTTTCAATACTTGTGATTGAGAAACACTAAATTTTACAGTACAGGTCATGTGAAATGCATGATGCTATGTGAGAAATCAGGTAATTCATAGCTTCACTCTCATTCTTGCACCGTTGGTCAAATTACAAGTTACAAAGCAACTTTAGGATTTACATTGGCAATGCTTCATTCCAGTCCTTGCCCTACTACAACTCCTTCAGTTTGGACTAAGTGGCAACCACCTAACAATGATTAATGTAATTGTCAAGGTTTATTAATGTTGTCTACAGGTCACTACTATGTTTTGGATCAAAGTTTTGAAGTCTTAGAGTCGTAACTAATTGTGTTTGGTATATAAATGCTACAGTAATTGCTCACCTCAAAAGTCAAAATCATAGCCTTACAATGAATGGCCTTTTGTATGAGGATATTTTATTATCTTTAGTCATTTCCAATTTTTTAGTTTTGATTACTCTCGTAGATCAAACAACAAAGTATCTCAAGTCATAGCCAAATGAGCACTTCAAATCCATAAAAGATGTAATTTTCATGGAGGAAGTTCCTACTTGTGCTTTAGATTCTATAATGGAGAATTTATATCCCTCTTGATGTTTATTATATAATTAGTTTTATTTCAAAAACAAAAATAGATGGATGGATGAAATCACTTAGGAATCAAATAGTGATCTGCGATGAATCTCTTTTCTCTTTTACTATATCTTTAAGCCTAATATCTGCACAAACACACACAAAAGAAGTCTTTGAACTAGGACTATTATTGGTTAAAAGTCATCTGATAGCTAAATGGGTGATTGATCAAATGACAATAAGGATATTGCACTGCAAAAAATACATACTGATGAATTTAGAGATAATATGTTCCATCTTTACCTAAAATGAACTTAGATAGAAATTTGAAATGAATATTAGCGATTAAAAAAATTAAATTATTAATTTTCAAGATAATTAATTCCAAAACTTTAAGAACAAAATATTAATGAATTACAAATAAATTTTAAAGATAAACACAACATTTGTTGCCAAAAATGCTGGAAAGCTATTAAATTAGAACAGGAAGAGGAAGATCAAGGAAACATGTTTTTGCCATGACTAAATTTGAAAAAATATAGATGTCATGTTAATTAAAGATGAATAGCTTTTACTCTAATTAATGACTAAAACATAATTTGTCACTAAAATAGTGATGAATTGTTATAATTATTGCTAATTAACACTAAATAATATTTTCATAAATAATAGTTTCATTATTAACTAATTAAAGATAAATAATTATAATATATTGCTATTTGAAATGAATTTTTGACTACACTATAAGAAAGCTGACTTTTAATAATAAAAAATGTCATTATAAAAGTTTGTTTTCCAATTGCCTTTTCTTTTGACAAAAGTGTGTTGCCTACTTTTCAACTTTAGCAATTATGAGACTTATAAATTTTGTCGATTTAGAATTAAGTTTTTTTTTTAACTATAAATGAAATTTCATGAATTACCAAAAAAAAGGAGATTATAGATTACAAAAATGGTAAAATAAATAATACTTTTTTTTTCTAAAAGAGAATAATTGTGCATAAATATAAATATAAGAAAATAAGTAGAACTTCTCTCTAGAGAAAACAAGAAGAAATTCTCATTTTAGAGAAGCCTCATTGTGAAGGAGCCACAACCTAATCCCTCGAGAAAATGTGAAAAATAATCTCAAAACTACGTGAAAATCATTCCCTTATTATAAATTTTGAGTTTAGAAAGTTATTTCTACTTGGTTACTTTCTCATTATATAATATCCATTACACATTCTTTATTACCTCCATTTCGATTAAATAATTATGTATACATACATCCTCCCACAATCAAAGAAATGAAGCAAAATAAATAATATTTATAATTATTTACATGACTTTTCTTATAAATATATCCAAAAGTAGAAAAAGGTTTGGAAAAGTAAATTTAATGATAATTCTAATAAAAATTGCAAAATACGTGCTAGTATGTAATAATGTCCATGCAGTTCATATTGAGTGAAATTATGAAAATCTAATGAAATCACAAAAATCTATCGGCTCAAGTAACGATAATGAATCTAATATCAATTTTTATATTTTTAGCACTTATAAAGGAATATTTATGCCAAACATCTCAATCTCTCAAAATAATTTATATAAGCACCCTAATGAGGAAAAAATAAATTCCAAGCCATATCATAACTCATATAAAAGTAGAAAACATGATGAGGATGTATAAATATTCAAAATTGGCAAAAATGGAAAGAAAAGAAAACGTTAATGCAAACAATCAACACTTGTGGATAGATTATCTAAGAACATGGAACCTGCAAAGCATACTAGGTATCACCATGATCCAAAGATACACAAAAGAGACAAATATATCAAAATTCAATTCGAAGTTTATAATTCAAGTAAAAAAGACTCAAATAAATATATTTGACATTTAAGTGCAACAAATATTTGACCAATACTCAAATAAGCAAATAATAATAAAGAGATGAAAAAGAGAAGAAGGATGTAAGAATGCAAGAAACATAATAAAATGAATAAAGTGATCCTTAAATATTGCCTAAACGCGATTCGATTAGAGGAAGTTGTAGAACATCAAATGGGTGCCAAATGAGTTATTCTTGTTGATTTTTAATTAAAAAAGAAAAAGGGAATGAATATGTATGCCTTTGAAGCATGCTTTAACAAAGATAAAGTTAGGTTTAGATAATTATTTTTCAATTTTAAATATTTTTTCGCAGGTCTAAATACAAGAATACGGTGAAAATCTAACAAAGTCTCCCTCAAATTGTTAGAATTAGGACTTATATAGGCTTGAGCAGTTTATAAACTTTACTAAAATTGTTAGAATTAGGACTTATATAAGCAACCCACGAGTATGGGTCACCCACCCACACCCATCAGTCATTTGACCCGCGAGCGTGGGATCATGATCCACATGAGTGGGTCATGAACCCACACTCATGGGTCTCAACCCTGCAACCTTAAAAACACAAATTTTGACTTTTTTGGGAGAAATTTGGCACATTTTTCAAAAATCTCTCATAGAGAGAGAAAATCCTACTGATTTTGGGATGAAATTTGACTTTCTCTCTCTCATCTAAGGCATTTGGAGACCCTCTCCTCTCCCAGCCACTCAAACCAAAAATGATTTTCTCTTAGGATTAAGACCAATAAATCTAAGCTAAGTTCCAACTAAATCAAAGCACGCGACAAGGGTAATCACCCGGTCCCTATGAGGATCTCCCAATATTTTTTCAATTAAAAAAACTAAATTCATTGGATTTTTCTCCTTCTCCTACTATTTTTTTTTTTTTGCATTTTTCATCATTTTTACATTTTATTTTGAATATTCATTATCTTGTGGTGAAGTTGTGAATTTGTGGTGATTTTAAAGTTTGGATATATGATATATAGACGAAGTGGGTAGTTCGGGAGAATCCGAGAGTGTTTGCATTCATTTTTGCACTCTTTACTATTTTTGCATCATTTTCTCCTTATATAAAAAATGGATATTTTGGTGTTAAAGTTAGCAATTTTACTATTATTTTTTTGTATTTTTATTAATTTTGTTGCTCTTTTTATTTTCTTTTTTTGATAAATTTATTATTTTTATCATAAAGCTCACATTTTTATGGTAAAAATAGTATTTGTATCATTTCTATCGTTTTATTTGCATTTTTATATTTTTATCATCTTTGACATATTGTTTGCATTTTTTATTTTTTATTATGCATTTTTATTTATTTTTATTGTATTTATTGCATTTTTACTATTTTTTTATTGTTTTTATGTCTTTTTTTTTGGTAAATTTGCCATTTTTATGATAAGTTGATATTTTTATGGTAAAATGACACTTTCATCATTTTTATTATTTTTATTCTATATTTTATTTATTTTTATTTCGTTTATTGCATTTTTACTATTTTTCATTGCTTTTATGCATTTTTTTGGTAAATTTGTCATTTTTATCACAAAGCTGATGTTTTTTTATGGTAAAAATGACATTTTTATTATTTTTATTCTGCACTTTTATTATTTTTATTGCAATTTCATTATTTTTATTGGTTTTATGTCATTATTGATAAATTTACTATTTTTATCATAAAGTTGATGTTTTTGTGATAAAAATAACATTTTTATCACTTTTATTATTTTAATT
>CATIWM010446033.1:0-12040 GCA_949671775.1 Mallotus repandus
GTATAAAAGATGGAAAATCTATTTGTCAACCTTATAATAATGCACTAGTCATAAGTTCATACTTGGATAATTATTTCACAAAGAGGATGCTAATAGATGGAGGAAGTGTTATTTATGCCTTATCTTGGCATTCCTTCCAAGAAATGGTAGGAATAACTATTGACCTAAAGCTTGTACATAATCTAACCACCAGTGTTTTATAAAGGGACTGTTCATCCAATGTGGAGTATTGACATTACTGTTGAACTTGGAGATTGAGACTATAGGAATTCCATAATTATTAAAGCAATATTTAGCATCGTAAACATTCCATTAGCTTATAATGAGATAATAGTAAGGCCAATATTGTACGAGACAGAGGCAGTAACGAATCTTAGATACTTAAAAATGAAGATACTAGTCAAAGGCTAGGTGGTTACAATAAAAGGCAATAAAGAAGCAGCCAAGCAGTAGTACCAGTTAACTATCAATGATTAGGTTGAGGCCTTCTAATTGGATTTTATTAAAATTGGTAAGAAAGGAGCCAAACCTAAACCAGTAGATTAGATAGTCTACCTAAAATATTAAGATGGGCAACCGAGTTAAGTAACTTGATGAGGCAAAGCATGACCGAAATACTTAATCTTCATTTAGATACCTTTGTCTCTAAGACTTCTAAGATTATGGAAATAGATCCCTTGATAACCTTACATAGCTTGAATGTTGATCTAGCTGTGAAACTAATAGTCTAGAAGAAGCAAAACTTTACCTTTGAAAGACATATGATAATTGTTGAAGAAATAAAGAAGTTGCTATATGCTAGGTTTATAAGAGAAGTAACACACCTCGAATGGTTGCTAGCGTACCTAGTAAAGAAGCCAAATGGGAAGTATAAGATGTGTGTTGATTATATTGATTTGAATAAGGCATGCTTGAAGGACAACTATCTTTTATCGACAACTGATTAACTCGTTGATTTTATAGCGTTCCATAGGCTTTATAGCTTCATTGATGCTGTATAGGGTTACCACCAAATCCCTATAAAGAAAGAGGATCAGGAGAAAATATCGTTCATCGCCTATAAGGGTTTGTATTGCTATAAGGTCATGCCATTTAGTTTAAAAAATCCAAGAATAACTCATTAATGGCTCATGAATTTTTTATTCAAAGATTAAATTAATAGAATTATTGAACTCTATATTGATGACATAATTGTAAAGAGTCAGAATCCAGATGACCATCCTAGAGACTTGGACCAAATCTTTCAAACTTTGAATAAGTACAGGATTAAGCTAAATCTAGAAAAATGAGTCTTCAGGGTGAAATTCGGGAAGCTTTTGGAGTTCAAATTTCCTAATGCATAATAGAAGCTAATCTAGATTTAATGGAGGCCATTTTAAGTATGAAGGCTCCAACAACATTAAATGAGCTTCAAAAGGGCTATTTCATGCTCAACTAAGCAATACTTTTCACTATTTTAAGTGGACTAAAGATTGTCAAAAAGTTTTTAAAGTCATAAAAAGATTCCTATCCTCCCTTCCTTTGTTTAGCAAACCTATACTAGAGAAGTACTCTATTTATATCTTTCATTTGGGTATGAGTCCATCACTTCCATACTAGTTAAGTAAGATCAGGGTGATCAAAGTTTGATTTACTATGTAAGCGAAGTCTTCAATGGACCTAAAGTTTGATGCCTAAAGCTTTATAAATTAGCTTTAATAGTAGTTTATATGGCTTGTAAGCATAGACACTACTTCCAAGCACACCCCATTATCGTTTGAACTAACTTCCCCCTTAAAAAAGTCTTATAAAAACCTAAGACATTCAGTTAACTTGTTCAATATTTGGTACAACTAGGATAGCATGATATCTCTTATGAATCTAAGCAACAGATCAAAGTCCATGCACTCTTCAACTTCATTCAAAAAATGACAGTTGGCAATGAAGTTGACAAAGTTTATCTCGTACGAGAATTATACATTAATGGAGCAGTCAATGAATATGGGTCAGGTGCAAAAATAATACTAGTTAGACCTGGTAAAATTAAATTTAACTTGTTATTCGAATCACTTTCAAAGCCACAAATAATATTACCAAATATAAGGCATTATTCACCAAAATTAAGTTAGCAAATAAGGTACGAGCAGAGCACTTAAAGATTCTTTGTGAATACTAGCTGGTTGTGAACCAAATAAAAGGGGTCTTTATAATAAAAGATTTGAGCATGATTAAACACTCAAATAAAGCTCATTAATGCTTAAAGAAGCTCGAATCCAAAGGAGGGCAATGAGAAATCACTTTGATACCTCAAGAACATAATAACAAAGCAAATACTTTAGATAAATCGACCTTTAAAAATGGACAATTATTTTAAAATTTGAATCTAAGTGAGGAGTTAGGCAAGCCAAGAATAAAAAAAGGGGGAAGTTTTAACTACAAAAGAGCTTACCGAATGGATGAAACCAATTGGTTAGTACTTAATGGATGGAACTTTACTAGATAACAACATTCAAGCTAGGAAGCTAAGAATTAAAACCTCAGAGTATACTTTTCATAATAAAAACTTGTATAAAAGATCATTTAGCCATTATTGGACTAAGTGTATTTCTCCTGAACAGGGTAATTACATCCTTAGGGAAATTCATGATGGCATATATAGTGCTTATGAAGGTCATGATTCCTTAATAAGAAAAGCTAAATTATAGGGCTATTGTTAGCTGACTATGACAAAGGATTTACTTCAATTCGTTTCAAGTTGCCTTATCACATATAATGGGAAATAATTTGATGATGATCATATCATGCAATTCTTTTTGAAGCTTAACACCAAACTTAGATTTACCTTCATTTCTTATGTTAGTATAGATGTGTCCTAGTGCCCTTTTTGTAATATAAATGACATTTTACTTTTATCCTTATGGTAATTAAATATTCATTTATATAAAGTGTTTATTTATTTGAGTATTTACCCTTTAGCATTAAGTTAAATGAGTTTATTATCAAGTGTTGATAATTTGAGTGACAAATTCATGTAGTCCATATGCTATAAAATGTTATAGTCATAGAATTAATAAATGGGCAATATTAATCTGAAGACTATCACCTCTATCTATTTTTCTTAATTGATATGTGATATCAATAGTGGGAGGTAGTTAGTCTCATGCTACTTCATATGAGATATTAGAATAGACATGTGGATACACATGTGATGGGTGGATTGAACTATGACGTAAAATGAGTGATAGTGTGGAAATTCGCTTTTGCCAACAATCACTATCTTAGACATAATGGTGTATATGGTCTTTTGACATGAGGCGACACAGACATCCACATATGGTTGGTTAGAGTTTATTATCGCTTATATACCTGTGCTAGCCACATATGGGTATATGGCATGTGGTGGCTTTAGTTGGTTACATGTAAGGATAAGTGATTGGCCAAGATGGAATTCATTACCTGGAGTAAATCAATATAAGATCCTATACTATCTAAGTTATTCTTGATGAATGAGTATATGGCCAAGTCAAACTTGACTTACCTGAAAGGAGTTTTAGTACTAGAAAGAGTTTCTAGTAGAAGTCATGTTTTATCAAGAATGGTCATATGATTAAGGCAATTAGATTTTGACTTGACCATGACTTTAGCCAATATCGGGATCTTATAATAAAAGAACATTGAGTGCATATTAATTATGTTTTATAATTCTTGTGAATATGTAAATAGCATTCATTTCCAATTAGGTAATTGTGACATGCTAGGGGTCACTCATGACTTATGGGAACTAAATGTGATTAATTATGATTTTCACATTTAGCTTGAAAAGTGTTTCCTATAATATTAAGAGTTAATATTATTTTCCATAGCCATTTGGACTTGAACCTAGTATGTCATGCATAAGAGTAGCACCGTCAATGATAACTAATAATTTAATTATTAATTAAAGTCTTTAATTAGTTAATTAAATTAATTGAATTGGATTTACACTTGTGTAGGGATCTACCATATATTAAAATCTAATTTAAAGGTTAGGACTATTAAATATTGATTGGGACTTAATTTAATATGTGATATTAAGTTTAAGGACCAAATTGACATTTGCCACCAATACTAGTTTGAATATGGGCCATGAGATGGGCCATATACATATAGCTTAATGGATGATGCATGGGCTTAGTGAAATAAGTGTATTAAAGAGGTGGGCCTTATTTAAGTGTTAAATAAGGTCCATAAGACTAATTAGTGGATATTGTAGAGATGGACCCATTTAAGATTTAAATAAGCCCTACTAGCTAAAGTCCATTCACTAAAGGAGGTGCCACCTAAGCCTATGATATAATAACTACCTAGGCACTTGCTTTCCATGCAATATGATTGCATAGTTGACACCATGATAAGGTGTCATAAGCATGCACCTTTAGTTAGTGGACAATCTCTACATGCATGAGGTTGCTTATTTTATACTCAAAGTGAAAAAGTAAGTGGTTAATCTCTAGATGCATGAGATGGCTTATACTACACTCAAGCTTAAGTTAGTGGAGGATCTCTACACTTAAAAATTAGTCTCTCACATGTACACTAATTTAGTGGAAGTTCTTTACACTTCTATCATTTATAATCTATAATAGACAAAACATACAGGAGAGAGAAAATAAGAGTGAGAGCTCAAGAGTTGAGTCTTTTTGTTCGTCCTTCTTTCTATATGTTGTGAGTGTATAAATGAGTGAAATATAAGAGTTGTGTTTCAAAAATTAGCCCTTGATCATAATTCGTTATGCAAGAGTTGGACAAGTTAAAGGCTACATCCATCCATTAGAGGTAATAAGTCCTACAACATTCAAGCTCTAGCAAGCTTTGGGGTCACTGAGGAGGAGCTTGTAGGTGGAGATCAATCAAAGGCTTGGAGTCATTTTAGTGCTTCTTGTGAGTTTAGAGCTAGAGGCTTCACACTTAAGGATATGAGCTTGTAGATTCACATCAACCATTTCTTAAAGTTTATTGAGCGTGCTACCAACATTTGGTGTTTATAAGAATTACTAAACTCTAGATGTAGGTCTCTAGCCATCCTATATGTTTTTGGTTAATTTATGAATCTATGTGATATGTGTTGTCCATTCAAGTTTGCTTGCATTTTAGTTGTGTAAATTTATATGATGTGATCTTAGCATATTTGGAATTCTTGCCTTCATGCAAGAGAAAATTTATAAAATTAACTATAACTGGATTCATGTTCACACCACGCTTTTAATTAATCCGGTACCTATAATTAATTCCTTTCATCTTATCCATATACAAATAGCTAAATAAAGGTTACAAATAAGCCCATCTTACAAAAGATAAAGAAAAGTTTGGATATGAAGAAAGGCAATTAGGTGGATGAGCTCTACAAATCATCTAGGCATACTAAACTACACCATGAAGTTCAACAGGTGAGACCCCACTCAAATCAACTTATAGAATAAATGTTTTCATTCTAGTTGAAATTGAATTGCCCAGCCTCTGAGTATCTAAAGAATTTGATCAAAACACAAATAAAGCAAACACTCAAACTTCTTGGACATGCTCGAAGAAAGAAGAGAAAAATCAACTGCGATGGTAGTGGCCTGGAGGTGATAGGTGGTAAAGTACCATAGTAAGAGAGTAAAAAATAGAATATTAAAAGTTTGAGATCCATTGAGAAGGGTTGACATTGAAGAAGGAAATTTGGGGATTGGCAAGCTTGGATTCAATCGAAATGGGACTTATCAAGTCATTAAATGCAAAACTAAAGGGATAATGATCAAGAAGATAAAAAGGCAAAATAAAGCTTAGAAGAGGTAGTCGTTGAGGGTGGAGATCAAAAGATGAACCACATGAAGCTAAATGAAAAAATGAATAAAGTAAAGAGTAAAAACCCTAAAGAAAGAATATATAGCAGAAGAAGGTTCCAAATGGATACTAAATGTCCTTGGGCACCAAAATTTGCTACCATTAATGCAAAGGTAGATTAGGAACTAGAAGTAGGTAATAAGTGCCCATATTCTAGCAGTTACCAAGGCATTAGCTGTAACATCTTCACAATTATCATCAACATGATAAATTTTAAAATTTGAATATGGGATAATGACTAACACATAAGATAATGAGACAAGAGATAGTGCTCTGAATCATCGAATAACACATGATGTTGCATCGAGTCATATCATCAAATAAGTATCATACTTTATTTTTTTTAATAATAAAATACCTAGGCATTATTGCAGATACTAATCATATTGGTGAGCATCAAAGACTTGACATTCACCAATACTCATTCATGCTCAATTCGACACTAACATCTAGTGTTCAACATCATATTCACCATCACTCATTTGTGCTCAGTTCAACACTAGCACCTAGCGTTCTGCATGACATTCACTAGTACTTATTGGTACTTGGTTTAACACTAGTGCTTAGTGCTTAACATGACATTCAACAACACTCATTCGTATTTAGTTCAACACTAGCGTATAGGGCTTAGCATTATATTTGTTATCCATTTGCATGATTAAGGCTTAAATCTAACCTTATTTTGATTTTAACAACACAATTTTGAAGATTGATGATGCTTGTCTAAGTGTATGTTAGACAGGTCCTAAAGAAAGCTAAAAAATTACAAAAATATATGAAGTGAAACTGGGTTGTGGTCCCAATCACGACTGCAACCCAATCATAATGATATTGAGCCTTCAAGCCCTTTTGATGAGATGAAGTCTAGTAGGCCCCACTGTTATGGTCATGAACCAAAATCATGACCCTTGTCCGGAGTGTGACCAAAGAGCTTCAATTAAGTAAGAAATCCAGTAGCCCTCATGGTTCAAGTCATAACCGTGACTAGGTCGTGATGAGGTTCACGAGGTTAATCATGAGTGACTCACAAGCATGATCAAAACACTTTAATTGAGCAAAGAAGACGATAGCTCTCATGAGCCTGATTAAGACTGTGATCATGCTTATGATTGAGCTCATAGTCCAAGCCTCAGGAGCATGAGAATAGAAAAGGATTGAAGATTAAAGTTGCAGAAGTGCTCACGGTCTTGGTCACAACCATGATGAGCTAGGTGGCACTTGCACAATAGTTAGTTTAGTGTCTTAATGGCTAGTTTCCTAAGAGTCACGACTGTGACCAACAAATTTCTTGCAAAAAGCTGAAAGAGCAATTAATGAAGGAAGAACAAGCCATGGATGAATTCCATGACCTTTAACAACTACCTTATGAGATGTTCACTATATATACACCTTTTTAAACTTCATTTAAGAAGTTACATATGTTGGTGAACTAATTATCTCTTAGCATTAAATTCATTTAAGCTTCAAACTTCAATTCTTTGTATTCAATTCTTTTAAATGTAGTTTTATGAGCTAGACTTGGTTTAAATGTTAACCACTAAAACACTTGGGAATTTATTTTAAAAGAGAGCCAAGAAAACTCTTGATTGTAAAAGGTTGAAGAGTGATCCTTAAACTTTTATAAACTCAATCTCAAGATAATAGATTAGTGTGGGTGTTCAAAATCCTAACTTGGGGATAAGTTAGGTGGAGACATAGATTCAATTCTTTAATCAAACTCCTTAAATTTTGAGTTCTTGATCTTCTTCTTAACTCTCTTATATATTCTCTTTTAATTCTCTATTAGGGCCTAATTAATTTTTAATTCTCCTTAATTTTTCTAATTGCCCTATTCACCCTCCTTCTAGGGCCTCTTTTAATTGGTATCAGAGCTAAACTTCTTGGTACTTAATTGCAAGAAGGTAAGATCATAGGTAGTGAGGATGTGAACGTTTCTTCTTTAAAACCCTTCTTTGATGGGAGTGATTATCCCCATTGGAAATTTAAAATGGAGCTATATCTTAATTATGATCCAATTAGATTATGGGTAGTAGTACTTGATAGTTAGGAGCCTCCTAAAGCCATACTAGATAATGTAGCAATTCTTATTGATAGAACCTAATGGACCCAAGATCAAAAAGAGGCAAATTACAAGAACAATATGGCAATGACAATCTTACTGACTTCCATGTCTAGAGAAGAAGGAGAAGGTTAAACTGTATGTGTATAAATATGAGCTCCTCAAGATGAAGCCTTAAGAATCCATAATCGAAATGATTAATAGACTCAATGCTCTTTCTTACCACCATGAGGAATCTTGGAAAACTCTATTCTAAGGAAGAAATCAACATAAAGATTCTTAGAATGCTTCCCAAGAAGGATTGGGAATCTAGAGTGACTTCAATTGAAGAAGCTCATGACTTGTCAAAGCTTTCAACCAATATGCTCATTGGCAAGCTATTAACACATGAGCTCCCATTGAAGCAAAGAGAAAATGAAAAGGAAGAAAAAAAAAGAAAAGAAGAAAGGCATTACTTTGAAGGCTTCACAAGATGATAGTGAATAGAAGAGCCTTGAAGATTCTAGTGATAAATAGGGTGACATAGCCATGCTCGTAAGGAACTTCGAGAAATTCTTAAGAAGAAAGAACTCCTCAAGAACTAGAGACTACAAGAAAGGAGAAGTGAAGAAGAGCAAAGAGGTGACTTGCTATAAATGTAAGAAGCTCGGACATATTAGAACTGAGTGCCCAAGGTTAAAGTTTAAGAGCAAAGGAGCAAAGAATAAGAAAAAGGCAATCAAACCTCCATAGGATGACTCCTCCAAATCAGAAAAGAAAAAGGAGCAACAAGAGGTAGCCAACCTTTACTTCATGGCTCTTGAGGACAATAATGAGGTACCATCCACTTCTCACTCTTATTGTGATGATTGTGATGATAATGATGATGATGATGATGATGATGAGAGCTCAATTATGAGCAAACTCATGCTTAAATACAAGCGATTACTCTCTAAAAAAATGCTCTATAAGCATGAGCTCTCAAATCTATCCAAGGAATTTTAGAACCTAAAAAATGATTTTTCTAAACCTGTTTTATCAAATGAAAAACTTGTTAATGATTTCAAAAAACTCTACCTCCATGAATGAGGAACTTAAGAAAGCTAATGATGAAAATTAAAAGCTTTCAAGAGAAATATTGAAATTGAAAAGTTCTATTTCTAAGTTTAAGAAGGGGAAAGAGACTTTAGATAATCTTCTTGAATCACAAAGAATCCATGGAAGCATTTATGGACTTGGATATATAAATAAAACCTTATATTTATCATCATCATAGATTAAATTTGTTAAAGCCTTTAGTGATCCCTCTCCCTCTATTTCTAATCTATTTGAGACTCAAGCCTTGAAGGCTAATAAGTCTCTATCTTCTAGAGTCAATGTTAAGTCCAATAAGACTTAACCAATCTTGACTCAAAGGTCTAAGGCATAAGCCAAAAGACCTCAACCTATGCATGCCTATGTATATTCTAGAAGAAATATTCCTAAGCATGTAACTCCACAACACCATACCCACACATGTGCTTATAGGAATCACACTAATCCTAGATCACAAGCACATTATTAGAAACCAACTCCACATTTCCATGCAAACTTTAGAAGGTACACTCCCTATAAGAGTAATGTGCACTATTCAAATGTGAGATCTTCATGTGCACCAAAATCTAATACATTTGCTAATGTGAGATGCTTCTATTGCATGATACTTGGACACATTAGTATTGTGTGCTACTATAGAAAATTGCATTTGAATTTATTGACTTTGGACTATGTTGATGCTAACCAACCTAGACTAACTAATGTTTAGGTTCAAAAGAAAATTTAAAATTTCCTCGTGTAAGTGTGCCTAAAATCCACAAAGAAGAAAAGCAAGTGGTATCTTGATAATGGATGCTCAAGGCATATGATAGGTCATAAGGAGAAATTTACCAAGCTTAAAGCCAAAGATGGAGGATGTGCTACCATTGGAGACAATGCTAAGGAAAAGATAGTAGGCATTCAAGAAATTGGTAGCCCTCAATCCTTATTTATTCATCATATTCTCTTTGTAGATGGTTTAAAGCATAACTTGCTTAGTATTAGTCAATTATATAATATGGGTAATAAAGTCACTTTTTATCCTAAAAATTGCTTTGTTAGTAACCTTGTTAATGATAAAGTAATTTTTAATGGTGAAAGAGTTGACAACGTTTATTTTATTAATTTAAATAAAGTAGGAAATAAAGAATTTAAGTGTCTTATGACTATTTCACATGATGCATTGACATGCATAAAAGGTTAGGACATGCTAATTTTGAGCTTTTAATGATCTTAGCAGGAGTGAACTTCTGAATGGATTAACCAAGTTCAAGTTCATCAAAGACAAGACATGTGATGCATGTAAAAAAGGAAAACAAACTAAGTCTTCCTTTAAGCTCAAAAATAATGTGTCTACCTTTAGGTCATTCGAGTTATTTAACATGGATTTTTTTGGTCCTATTAGAGTAGCTAGCATAGGTGGAATGCATTATGCACTTATACTTATTGATGATTACTCCAGATTTACTTGGGTGTGCTTCCTGACTCATAAGAATGATGCTTTTAAAGTTTTATAAAGTTTTTTAAAAGAGTTCAAAAAGAAAAAGGTTTTGTATTTCCTCTATTAGAAGTGAACATGGAACCAAATTTAAAAATGAAATTTTCAAAAGGTTTTGTGATGAAAATGGTTTTTTTTATAACTAATCTTCTCCTAGAACTCTTGTTGATACCCAAATTTTGATGATCCCATAAAAATCCAATGATGAAGGATTTTTGTCACTTAAGACAGGGGGCGGAAGTTTTCTCGAGCGTGCATAGATCGAGAAGAAACCCGAAAGAAACCCAAAAGATACCAAAAAGCAACCAAAACCCAAAAAGAGCCAAGTTGGGCCAAAAAAATGACTAAAAGTATGGGAAAAGCCTATGGGGACGGGTCAACCCATAAGCTTGGGTTGATGACCCACGAGTGTAGGTAATTTAACCAAGTCCGTGCATCAAAATGACCCATTTGCCTCTGCGTGGATCATGGACCCATGCTCACGGGTCCACAGGCCTACACTATAAGAAAATGATTTTTTACCTCATTTAGGAGGATTTTAACAAAAATTTCGAGACAGCCTCTAAGAGGGAGAAAAGGGTAATGCTCCAGCACACTCTCTCACTTTCTCTCTCTCTCCTAAAGCACTTAGAGACCCCATTTGACCTTAAACACTATCCAAAATCATTTTTCTTTTATTTTTATCTTAGGATTTAGACCATTAAATCCAAACCAAACCACTTCTTAGTCAAAGCATGCATTAAGGGTAATCATTCGGTCCCTCTAAGGATCTCTTAATCATTTTTCATTAAAAATTACATTTTTATCATATTTTTCATTTTAATTTTATTATTTCTATCATTTTTCATCATTTTCTTGCATTTTTATTCATTTTATTGTAAATATTTATTATTTTGGATAAAGTTGTGCTTTTTGTGGTAATTTGAAGTTTGTGAATAAGATATGGAGAAGGAAGTTTGTTAATAAGATATGTAGAAGAAGAAGGAAGTTTGAGTTGAATCCAGGAGTTTTTGCATTCATTTTGCATCTTTTTCTTCATTTATATAAAAAATAGGTATTTTAGTGTAAAGTTAGCAATTTTCTTATTATTTTTGCATCATTTTAATTTATTATATTTACTGCAATATTTTTATTTGTTTTTCTGCATTTTTTCTCATTTTTATTGCATTTTTACTATTTTTATCATATTTAAGTAATTTGTGGTAAATTTGGTATTTTTATCATAAAGTTCATATTTTTATGGTAAAAATGTCAACTTTATCACTTTAATATTTATATTTCTGTGATTTTATTTATTTATGTATTTATTTCAGTATTTTTATTATTTTTGTGGTATTTTTATAATTTTGATTGCATTAATGCCTTTTATAGTAAATTTGACCCTTTTATCATAAAATTCACATTTTTATCACTTTATTTCTGGCATAGTTATTTATTTATTTAATCATTTCTACACTTTATTTATTTTTGTTGATTTCATGCTTTTTATAGTAAATTTTGTATTTTTATCATAAAGTTTACATTTTTATGGTAAAAATATCATCTTTATTATTTTTATATATTTTTTTTTTGTCACCTTTATTTTT
>CATIWM010446083.1:0-14281 GCA_949671775.1 Mallotus repandus
CATACGAAAAAAAAATAAGAGAATGTAAAAAATAAAGTAGAAATAAAAAAAAAAAAAAGAAGGAGAGAAGAAAAAAATAAGAAAAAAATAAAAAAATAAGGAGAAAATAAAAAAAAAATAAAAAACTAAAGTAAGAAATAAAAATGATAGACATTTTAAATTAATTTCTCTTATTTTTAAGCATTGGAAAATGATTTCATTTATTTTTCTTTAACTTATTTTCCTTAGTAATCCAAATATTGAAAAATAAGGGGAAATATTTTCTAGAAACAAACAGAGTTTTAATATTTTAATTATGGGAGATTCTTGCCAAGGGTAGGATTTGTGACACATCAATCAAGTGATTCATACTTGGTCATAAAAAATGAGGCATATGTCTTTTTGTTGTGAATTTCACCATTAAGTGTAATACACCCAATATAGACAAAAATTTATCTTTAATTATTCTATTAATTAAGTGTTTGAATTAAATTTTTTTAAAT
The DNA here is from genome assembly GCA_949671775.1 of Mallotus repandus. Classification (NCBI taxonomy): domain Eukaryota; kingdom Viridiplantae; phylum Streptophyta; class Magnoliopsida; order Malpighiales; family Euphorbiaceae; genus Mallotus; species Mallotus repandus. The sequence goes on from CATIWM010446083.1 coordinate 483, forward strand.
TAGCGTCTCTTACAATATTTGAATAGCTTAAAAATGAAAATGATTAAGTGAAAAAAAATTATTTTTTACTTTTTACGTAAAATAATTTAAAATTAAAAAATTGACAATAAAAAATAAAAAACCTTCAAAAAAGAAAAAACAGAGTATTCAAAATGAACTGTATATTATATATACGCGGCAGTAATAATTAGAGATATCATATTAAAAAAAGTTAGTTCAAATATTTAATTGAATAAAAAATTCAAATATCAAAATAAAAAATATTTATTGTTTTCCCTTATTTTCTTTCTTAAGATTAATTTTGAAAGTTGGTTACTTGTTATTATTTTTTTGGATTGGAACACATATCATTTTAATAAAATTTTATATTAAATAAATATGCGTCAATTTCATAAAATAAATAACGAAACTCAGCACATCGATTAAAAGATAACAATGATAATTAAACTTGTCTTTATTTTATAGAAAATACATATTTGTAAACATTGAATTTTTTCTTCAACGAAAATGATACAACTGAAAATTCACTTCCCTACAGAATGAGATTAGTTGCAAATGATGATCCAAGAGGAGTAGTTCAAAATAGTGCTTACTTTTTTTTTATCAATTACGATTTGATTCCTTTTGAAAATACTTTAAAATTTATTTTTAAATACATTAGATTGATATAAAAATATTTTTATTACATAAATAAAAAAAAAATTACGCTATAGCTTTTTTTCCAAAATTTATATCTAAATGCGCCATATATATAATAATTTACAAAATTAAATCTTTTTGACCTATTTCAATTTCAGTCTATTTATAATAATCAAATCTTTTTGACCTATTTCAATTTCAGTCTATTTATAATATATATATATATATATTAAATGTTGAACTTCAAAGTCATTCAGCTTAAATTTTGACATGTACCATTTTTCATAATTTAGTATTCAACTCTAAACACTTATGTGTTAAATTTTAAAAATTTATATTTTTAATTAAAAAATATAAATATTTTATTTTATTTAAAACACTATAATTATATTTTATCTAAAATATCTCTCTTCTACCTCAAAAAAAATTATATTTTCTATTTCATTTAAAACACCTCACATCTATTCAACCATAAATACATATTTTTCTTCTATTTATTTAACGTCTTCTCATTTATTCAACCATAAATACATCTTACTCTTCTATTTGTTTAATGTAAATTCTACTATTTGACTCAATATTTTTGAATTGAGTTTTTTTTTCTATTTTTCTGTTATTCATATTCAAAAATAAGGTATGTCATTTTCTACTAAAATAATTTTGTTTATTTTTATTTTATTGTGATTATATATTATGTAAATTTTGAAATAATTTTGCTGTTTTTATTTTTGTTGGAATGTGTTGTTACAGTACTTGAAAGCTGTAGGACAATGGATATTGGCTCTTGCTGCTGGTTAGTATACAAAGACTTATCGAATTGTATAACTAATCAATGCTAATTAGTGTGCATCCAATGGTTTTGTTAGTCTGTTTAAAAATATATATTAATGTTATAATTATATTTGATTTTCTTAATATTTTTTCTTTTTTAGTCTCAAATTTATTTATTTTTTCCTCTTTTTTAAACCCTAACTCTCTAATGATGTAACATCACATGCTTAAACAATACATCATCCTCAATATAATTATAAAAATGATTGCTTTCAGTAGTTATTTTAAATTTGTCTCCAAGTGTATTGATTTTCATATGATAAAAATGTTATAGTTTATGATTAGCTAATTGTTTGGTTAAATTTGATAATTTAATTTAAGAATAATTTAATTTATTTATTTTAGTTTTCATCTTATTGTTCATTTCATTCTATTTATTTTAATTACAATTGTTATTTGCACACTAATATATATTTATATGTGAATTTGAAAATATGTATTATTCACAATCCATGCAATGCGCAGATTGACGACTAGTATATGTTAAATCCTGAGTTCTAAAATTATTAAGCCAAAAATTTAACAAGTTTACATCTTCATATTTGAGTATTCACTTAAAAAGCTAATTAAGCTATTAAAAATCCTAATTTTTTATTAAAAATAAAACATTTTCAATAGTTGTTTAGTATTATTTTTAACTAAAACACTATTATACATATTTTAATACTACTCAATGTCTAAAATTATATATGTATTACATATTTTTTTACCTTAAATCATTCAAAATATTTTTTCTAAACTATTAAAAAATTATAGTAATTGCTTAATATTATTTTTTAACTAAAACACTATTATACATATTTCAATACTAATTTAATAATTTTTTATTTAAAAAAAAAACTAATTTAATAATTCTAAAAACAAATCTTATTATAACTAAAAAATTTTAACAATAAAAATTTTAAAAAATAAAATTGATGCAATTTATTTTATTTTTAATTTATTTAATTATTATTTTATTTATATTATTTATATTATTTTATTTAATAGACAGCGCATTGCACGAAATCACGATTAGTTTTGTTATAAATTTTGATAACTTTTGCCTACAATTGATTTTGGTTAAAATTGAACGTGTAGGCGTCGATGTGACATTATAGATGGTCCTATTGATATGAATCCTAGTGTCACATCAACAACATATTTGTATTAAAAAAAATGAATATTTATGCTTTGCAGTAAATTTGTCTTAAATTCTTATTTTTGCATAATATTTTAATTTTTTAAATATATTATATTTTACTATTAAATATGTAAAATTTTTAAATTATTTTATAGTAAAAATTAATATATTTAAAAATGCATATATTATTTATTTAATACTAAAATACTTTAATTTTGTTAATAAATTATTTCAAAATAAAATACATGTAATATATTATTAAAATTAAATACATGTCCAAAGTATATTAATAATTACTTATAAATAGTTGAAAAATTATTAAAACATGTAATAAATTTAAATAATAATTTTAATTATCAAATATGTAAATATTATTTTAATGGAAATATTTTAATAATTAGTTTAATGTATTTTAGTATTAAATGGGCGTTATATACTTTAGACTTTTATAAATAAAAAAATAATTGGTAAATTAAGTAATATAATTAATAGCCAAATATTGCATATTTTAATAGTAAGATGTAATGTATTTAAAAAATTAAAATATTTATAGTTAAATTAGAATTTTAAGATAAATCTATATAAATATGTAGTAATAAAGATCCATAATAAAATGCTATTTAAGATGTCACATTAGTACCTATTAAGTGACTACAATCTTGTGGCAACCCGAAATATTTTGGGAGCTTGACTTGAAATAAATATTTTTTGTAGAGATCAGTGGTGGAAGAGAGCGAGGGCCGATAGACTTGAGTTCGGAGGCCCAACATTGATCTCATTGTCCCCGCGGTACAGACTTGACCCGATTAGAGCAACCTAGTTTGATGTATGATTTTTATAATGTATATGTTTTATATGCGGGTGTTTGGTGATTTCTTGTGTACTTGAAAGAGAAATCAATAAAATTATTCTCTCTGTCTATGGACATATGTTACATTAACCGAACCACATAAATTTCTATATTTTTATGATTTTTTATTTAATTTTTTTGTTTGTTGTTTAATTTTGCAACCTTAATTTTGACGAAAATCAAGCATAAGTTATTATTATTACAAATTTATCAAATTGATATGCTAAAATTTTAAAAATAAATTAAAAATATTTGATTTTTAGACTAATAACCCTATATATGATGTGGTAGATCAGGTGGAGACGTTTTTTTTTTTTTTTTCTCCTCTCTCTCTCAACAACCTTTAGAGTCGGTGAGAACAAAATATGGAGTGAATGAGCACAACTTTGAATATGAACATATTGATTTGTATTGGTGGGCAAGGGAAATCTGTGCCATTTAACCTATAAAATAGTAAAATATTTAATAGTTTAATTGAGATCCTCACTTTAAACGGCACATGCCGTACATATTGGAAAGTGATCCCTTGACCACTTCCACTTCCTCTCTCTTTTTTCCCCCTTCAATTTTAATATATTAACTTCTTCATCCCCATACATTGGTTATGGTTTATATCTACCTAAATAATAGGTTTTTCCTAGCTCATTAACCATGAAAGTCATGTACTATTTCATATGCAATTTCAATTGTCATTAAAGTTTTATTTTTTTTATGAATAAAATGTTATTCTGAATGTATTGAATTTTAAATAATTTAATTCGATTTGAATAGAACTATAAAGACAATAAAAATCTCTATACAACTATTTAATGCAGTCAGCTCAAATTTAAAACGTCGTTTAAATGAAAGCAATTTCACTGGCTGATTCCAATTGTTGTTGGTAAAATTGTTTTTTAGTGAGAATAAAAATCATAAGAAGGTATTTTGGCCTATTAATTAATTTTAAATCAATAATATTAGCATCATTTCTAAATTTATCATTAAAATTTAATTGAAGCTTCATTTAATGTACAATTTAACTCAAATCAATTAAATTAACTTGAAAATGATTATATAATTTTTTATTTTATATAATTGTGAACAATATCTACATATAAATGTAAAATTAGTTTCTAGTGACCTTGAAGATACTAAAATTGTTTCTAAATTCATAAAAAAAAATTTAATTTAGACTTCATTCCATATCTAACAAACAATAAAAATTATATATTCTTAAGAATTCAACAATTTTATCATTTTCAAAATGAAAAATGTAAAAAAGGTTAACTAGCTGGTCTAGGTGTTTGATTAATTTAATACAATATAAAGTTAACAAGCAAAAAGAATTAAAAAAGTAGAAGAAGCTTTTTCTTTTTTCTACTCGTGCAACAAAAAAATGTCATACTTTATGGTTTTCATATGCTTCTTTTTTTCATATAATTCATAAGGTGTTTTCTTATTCAACATTACACATCATTTAGAGCATGAATACAATTATAAATATATTTCTTAACTTTGAAATAAATACCCACTTACTATCATATCCATTATACATGAATTTGTAATGTGGCTTTCTGTTGCCAACTTGTTCTCATTGGCTGGTCGGCTAATTTTCTTTTGCTTTTTTTCCCGCAAGCAATTTTTTCTAATCCCAAAAAGTAAAAAATTTACGAATCAATATGAAAATGATAGATTTCTTCTTACAAAACAGTAAGCTTTAATCACTGGAAAAAAAATATATTTTTTAAAATTTTCGCCAATATCAATAGATAAGAAATTTGATTTTAATTTTTCTATTTTTTAACGTTAAATATAATTTTAAAGGAACCGATTAAATTAAAAAGAATTTACTTATATTATGTTTATTATGTCAAAAATCATTAAATTTATGATATATATTCTAATATTTTATACTTAATTAATAAAAAATAACTTACAGGCCAACGGCCAACGTGCTATACATTTTATAATATAATTATTGAGTTGATAAAAAATTTTCTTAAACTAAAAGTCAAATATATTTATCCAATAGTAAACATTTATATCAATAAATGAAAATTTTTAAATTTATTTTTTATTCTAAATATAATATTAAATCAAAGTCAATTTGTTTAAAAAAATTATGTAATTATTCTTAAAAAAAAAGGTTTTTTTTTGAACTATCTTAAAAAAAGGATTTGAGACGTATATATAATAATGATAAATAAATGTGTAATTGATAATATATTTAAAGTGGGTAAACTTAATTTAGACAATACATGTTATCAAATTATACATTTTATTTTATTATTGGAAAAGAAATAGACATATCAATATAGAAATTTGCCGACATTTTCAAATGCGTGTACATAATTCTCATTTAATAATCTTCTGTAGCTTACTGTCTAATTACTGGCACCACGCGCCTTTTAACTACTACTACTATTTCTTAGTTTCTCCAATACTACTCCATTGCGTTTTTATTGGACCGTTGACTTTTTTAAAATAAATGAAATTATAGATAATTAGAATATGTGCCTCCTACTATTATCTAATATATTATTTAGCCACCATCTTATTTAAAAAATTCCACATAAATTAAAAAAATAAATAAAATTTTTTATTTTCATATAGATTCATTTAACTCAAAATTTTAACTAAATATGAAGCAGCCTCGTTTAATAATTTTAAATAATTTTGATCTTCATATGTATGATCAAATTTTTATGTTAAATATTTTAATTTTTAGTTCCTAAATTTTGTTTGTACTATTAATTTTAAATTTGAATTAGGTGGATTAATATACATAATTAATTTATTTAAAATCTTCTTTATTAAATGAAATTAAAAATTTCATTGGCGATAAAAAACAAATTAAATTTTTTATATAAAGTTAATTTATTCTAAATATCATTTATTTTTGGTGAAATAGTATATATTTGAAGAAACGTTTCTTAAAATTTGAAGATCAAATCCTAATTCTGCTAATTCCAAAAAAAACAAAAGATTCAACTTTGATTTCACAATTAAGTTGTGAAAAATTTAGAAATATTTATCCAATAGTCAACTTAAAATAAAAAATTATTAAATTTTAGAGATTAAACAATTCATGTTTACAAGTCAACTTAAAACAAAAAAAATATATTTGTATATGGAGATGAAGAGATTGGCATTTTTCGTATTTAAAATTAAAAAAAAAAAGGAATTAAGAAGAGTCAGCAGCAAAATCCCTTTCCTTTCCTTCCAAGTTCACATATTAATAGGTTTGTATCCAATTCTTTATGTCACTATCGCTATTCTAACCATGACCTTCACCTCCACCACCGCCACCATCAGCACCACCCCTACCGTCACTCATTAATTATATATATTTGACTATACTCCTAAAAACTATACACCACTTTGCTCATCCACCGCTTGATCAACATCAAACGTCCACAAATCCATCCTTTTTTCTCCTTTATCAATTTGCATGACACAAATTAAGTTTAGGGGTTCACATAAATATATATATATACACAAACACACAGCATTTCAGAAGTTAATGTGGACCATGTTTATGTATATATATATATATATAGAACACAAACAATAGGCTCATGATCTTGGCTTTTGTATCTACCATCTCTTTCGCAAACATTCTCCAGCAAAGAAATGAACCACTTGCGCCTCTCTTTCCTTGTTCTGACGATCATCATTTTCTTTAACCCTGTGATTCTTGCATCAGCTGCAAGAACTCTTTCTTCTGCTCCTTATCATGCATCAACCACAACCCAACAACAATCTTTTCACTCCTCCACGGTTAATTATGCCCCTGGCAGATCAGCTAATAAAGAATTCGAATCCCAGAAGCGAAGAGTTCCCACCGGATCGAATCCATTGCATAACAAGAGAAGACTATGAAAATGATAACGATGATGAGGAGATTTTGGTAGAGTTGATACTCAAAGACTTCTTGCTCAGATAATTACGTTTTCTCTTGTAAATTATTTTTCTCTTATATTGTGTGTAATATTTATGTTTATAGGATTTTTTTACAGCAACTATATTGGTTTATTATTGTAAGATCACATAGATTAGAAGATACATGGTTTTTATTTTTATAACATATGCTAATTCATACAATTCTGGCTAGAATACTAGCTGGTTTTTTTGTTTTTTTTTTTCCTTTGTTTTTGTATAGATGGTACACAAGGTAGATATTAATTAATGTGATTTCAAATCATATTTATCATATTCATTATGTGATTGTTTAGTTTGCGTATTTCCTTTCACTCAACTACTTGCTTTTAATAAATAAGAAAAAATGTTATAGTATTCATCTGTATCATATCTACTTTTTTTGTTTTTTGCTTAATTGCTTAATTCATATCTAAAAGTTTACATAATACATACACTCTTTTGTTCCAAATTAATAATTTACATTCATGTCAAATAATTATGATGGGTACTAGAAAATTTGCTTTTCTCTGATCACAGGAAATATTTTATCCCTTTATCATGTGTATATACATGAATTATAATTGAGATATTAGAAGCATATTTAAAAATAAAAAATTCTAGTAGTAGTAGTTTAGAACATACTAGTCAATCTAAGCCCAGATTAGGTTGGAATATTAATGAGTTAAATGTAGTAGACAAATGGTTAATTTGCTAGACTCTTTCATGGCATTATTTTCTTTGGTTTTATTATTGTAATTGCACCAGAAATGAAATCATTGCAGCATGTATATATCCATATCAGACAGCTACATAAAATTCAAGATAACAGGTTGCAACTTGGAAAAGGAACTCTATCCTTTTTCATATCATTCAAAAAAAAAAAGACCCATTTGGAATTTGTTGATCCGTTGTCAAAGATGTGCATACAGTAATATCACAGGAGCTACTTAGCTATGCATGGAGTGGATAATTAGCTAGTCCACTCATCTCCTTATCATATAGACCCCAATGTTAATGTCTAGTATAAATAACCATTATTTTGTACAACTACCATGCAATTAAGGAAGGCAAAAAAGGCTTGTTTTCAGTAGGACTCTGCACAGGTCTTGGAAAATTTAAACTAACCCAAAAAATTTCACCCAAAATTTTCAAAATTGAAAATTTCCATTGATTATTTGAATTCCTCTCAACTGAACCATCCAAAAAAAATTATTGGAACAGATTTAAAGATCATAAAAACCGAATCGAACTGTCTCGAATTGTACAACATTGAAGAACTGAAACCGAAACTAATAGCGTGTATATATATAGATATATAATTTCACGAATAATAATAGTAATAATAATTTTTTATGATATATAATAAAATTAATAAGTAATGCACGATACGGTTAGAAATATAGCATTAATTATGTGTTACAAATAAAATTTAGTACCATTATATTTAAATATATTAAACGTTAACTTACCATATAATATTTGACATTTTAAATACTAATTAATTGATTGAAATAAAATAAATACACTCATCAATTGAATTTTTTTTATAGTTAATTTTCAATATATGTTTAAATTATAAAATAAAATTTAAATTTAAAAATAAAATTTATATAGTAAAATATATAGTCATTTTATTTTATTTACTCAAATTATAAAATTATTAAAATAAAAATACTAAAATAAAATTTTAAAAGAAAATTTATAAAAATTACTATTATTATTAAATATAATATATTTAATATAATATAAAATATAAATTTCTGTATTATTATGAATTTATTAAATATTAATTTTAAATATATAAACTCAAAATGTATATAAATATTTAAATTTCAGTTTTATTCCAAACCGATTTAAATTTTTTATTTGTTCTGAATTTTTACTCTGAATTATTCTAAAAATTTAAAACAATTCTTAAATTTTAGAATCGCTTCTAAAGTATTAGTTTTATTTTTAAAATTTTTTAATTTTCAGTTCGAATTCAAAAAATTTACATCTTTCGAACTGTTTTGAATAGTGCACAGCCCTAGTCTTCAGAGAGAAATTGGAATATACGTATATGTTGAATTTGGAATATACGTATATGTTGAATTTGGAATATACGTATATGTTGGCCATAATGGTTGCTATATATTTGGTCTATGTTTATGCCAGTGCAAAGCCAAGTGGAACAAATTAATTGCTGCAACTACAACTTCTGTACATGAACTCTTATACAATTGATGGAGATATTTTGAGGGGTTCGGTTTAGTAGATTGATGGTATTAATAGTTATTTTTTTAGTAAACAATTAAATTATAAATGTCTGGTAAGATTCAAAAAGTTGGAGTTGACAGCAGTCTATTTTTTTTTTTTTTTTTCATCATTTGTATTTTTCCACTGGTTGAATTTATAGCGCATTATATGATTATTTTAATTTTTATAAAGTAAAATATACTTTATTAATAATTATCATTTTATTAATAACTACCATTAAATGATAAAATATAATCTCATTTAATGGTGATTAAAATGAAGTAAAATAAAAATAACTACAAATCAAAATTACTATAGAGTTTTTTTGAATTTATTTTTATTTGAATAAATATTATCTTTATTAAAAATAATTAGTAATAAAATAATGTTTCAAAAATTAAATTAATACAATTAACTTTTATAACTTATAATAAAATAAATATTATTTTAAGTTGTAATTGGTAATTCAACAACTGTAATATTATTTACATTTATAACTTTCAAAATCTATATTTTGAATTTTTCTTACTTTTAAATATCTATAATATGTAAATTAAAGATAATAAATTCTTGTATATTATTATACACTATTTTAAATAATTTATATAACTAAAATAATATTATAAAATATATAAGATTATATTTAAAAAGAAAATAAATTATATTATTAATGATGATTTAACATACTAATAGCAATAACTAAAAAAATTTTACCAAATGATTGATATTTATCAATAATCAGTTATCAACAATTTTGAACAACGAAATTATATGTTATGATACATATCAAATAGGCTAAATACATATCTAACCTCTTGTATTTGTAGTGAAAAATTTATTGACTTTCTGTACTTAACTTTTATTCATGAATACTTTAACTTGTAAAATTTGACCTTATAGACACCTCTGTACTGATAACGAGGACATGCATTATTGCTGAAATTTTAACTCAATTTACTTTTTATTGATAAATTTTTTTAATCCTTAAATTTGTATTTAAAGTTTCAAAAAGGTCAAATTGATTATTGTATGTAAAAAATTATTTAAACATATACTTTTTAGTTCAATTAATTTTATAATTTACTAAAATAATGAAAATATTATTTACAAATTTTTTTATAAATAATTGAGTTATTTTAAAATAAGATTAAAATAACTTAAATTAAAATTTAAAAATATTTTAATATTTATAAAATCATAAAAAAATCATATTACAAAAGTAAAGTATTACGAATTTTACATTGTAAATTGTAAAAATTTAAAATTAATAATAAAATAACCAAAAGAAATTGATTATATGAATATAAAATTTATTTTAATATTAAATCAGTACTATTCAAAAATATACACATAAATAAAATATTTTTAAATTTTAATTAAAATAATAAATAAAAAAACTTTAAAATTTTCAATTTCTTTGAAAATTTATAACTCAAATTAATTATTATAAATAAAAAAACTTTTAAATTTTCAATTTCTCTTAATTAAGTTAATAGCCTAAAAATGAGAATTATTAATTTATAAGCTTTATTTATAAATATTTTATGGTAAGTAACAATTAATAACTCCAAAAAAATTTTAATATTTATAAAGTTATAGATCATGTAAATCATATTTTTATCTATCATTTGACCGAAATAACTATTTATTGATTATTTATTTTATTATTTACTTCTCTAGAACTAGTATCTCATATTAAACTATTTATAATCTAATAATTTTTATTTATTAATGCTTTTTAAATTATAACTATAAATAAAAAAATAAAATTAATAATATTTGAAGACTATATTATATTTATAAATATTAGAAACTTTATATTTTAAATTATAGAATTTTTAAAATGAACTAAATAATAAATAAAATTATTTATAAAGATATAAGTTTTATGTTATTTTTAAATATACATTATTTAAGTATGTGCACGTAAATAGAAAATAGTAATTTTAAAATTAAAATATCTGAATATTTAAAAATTAAAAATACATTTGTCATTATAATGTTAATATAATTAGAAATTAACAATATTGATAATAATTATACCTTAAAATAATAAAAGAATGTTAAAAATGAGAGTATTACAATGATAATTTATAAAAATAATAAAAATTAAAAGAAATTTTTTTTAACTAAGGAGCATAGGGTAAAAAACAGAAGTGTTAAAGAATATAAATTTTACAAGTTGAATTGTCTATAAAATTAAATTTTACAAATTGAAAATTTTTAAAAATCGAGACCTTTAAGTAGATGGAAGTAATGAATTTTTCACTTTAAATACAAAGGGTGAGATAACCTATCAAATACTTGATCAAATCCAGTTTAGAAAACTTAAGTGAGGAGATCTATATATCACATAATTAGCCAATATCAAAATGCACAACCCATGAAAGAGGAGATCAGAGAATGAATATATGAGGTGTAAGTAGAAGCAGTAGGCGCAGCTCCAAGCTAGCGTGTGTGGGGAGGTGGGTGTGGTCCAATTATGTTTGCAAGTGCAGATACTGGTTATTACACTCCACCCCACCAAACCAAAGGGGTGTTAAAGGTGTTGGACTTGGTGGTGATGGTGCATTCATATGCGCATGTAATACTTGGACTTAGTTGCACGAATTATTACGTAGTTGAAAATGAATATATATATATATAGAGAGAGAGAGAGAGAGAGGTGTGAATAAGGAATCACAGATGGGATATGTATGGCAGCCCCACACGCACCAATAAAGGCACGTGAGAACTTGTCAGGGACATAACGCCCTTTATTCCTTTCAATTTTTCTATTTGTGTTTATTTGTCCTACCTCCACAATCTAACTACCATCAAAACATAAATATAAAAAACAAAAATATATGTAACAATCGGATATAATACATCTCTGCAAACAACAACAAAATATGAATCATCCCCAAAGAAGATATTATCAGATCTCCCATCAATTTGAACCTCAGGCAGAGATCTCCAGTCATGGTTAATTTTCAGCGATGTCTGCTATTTAAGACTCCATGCTTCAAGCTGGTTATACTCTATTTGGACATAATCATCGCAATCGATTTAAAATACAATCAGCTCAAGCAACTCTGGTTTGATGAAGAATCTCAGCTCAAGCAAGTTGCTGTGATCCAACATGATGTTGCCGTTGTCGTCTCCAGATGGCTTTGCGTGTGTTTTCCTCAATACATTAGGGTTCTCCTACAGTTGAGAAATAAATTTATTGGGTCTGATTCATGTATAGAGCCTTTTCATAACATTTTATTTTCTTGTCATCTGCAGTGTAAAAGCATGTTTATTTGTACTATTTCTTTGATATAATATATATATTAACCTAAACAAATATATATTAAAACATATTAATTTAAACAAATATTTTTATTAATTAATCAAAGAATAATGTATTTTTCTTTTTGTTTAAAATTTTTTTTAAAAAAGTGATTCCAAGCTGAAAATATGTTTTTTAATTTTTACAATTTTTAGAAACAGTTTCAAAATACTTGTGAGGTGTTTTCTAATGTTTCTAAAATGAAAACACACCCAAAACAGAAAACGACTATTAATTGAAATTTTCCTATTACCATAATTATGGTGGAGCTAGAAAATTAATTTAGGGGCAAAATAAATGCAAATATATAGCCTACAGTATAAAATTAAAAATAATTAAAATTTGAAATCATATATATATCTAGTAAATAAAAATTTATATATAAATTCAATTGTTATCAACAATTATATTTTTTGGTATTTTGATAAATCAAATGGCTCGTGGATTGAATGACCATGAATTCAATATTGGGTATAATTTTTTTTTCTCAAATATCATCGCAAAAATAAAGGAAATAAGTATTTCACGCTACAAAACAATGATTATTTTCATTCTCCCAAAAAATTATTTTCATTGAAAAGTATATCTGAACCTAATAAAAAAATCAACGACTAAGTACTTATCATTTACATGTAAACATTCTTATCAAATAACAAATACAAAAGATAAATTTTTTTTTAACAACCATGAAAATTAAGATAAATATTTTTTTTAACAACCATGAAAGTTATCTATTAATATAGAAGATGATTACAATAAAAGTTCCATAATACAGACTTTGGAGCCCATGAAACATACACAATTGATACAGCCCATTAACCAAACTTCCAATATGTAGAAGAGAGAAAATCCAAATTTGTTGGAGGTGGCAAGGGAAGCAGCTCCCAAAGACAGCTATGATAGATATA